>JAOTRH010132987.1:0-14172 GCA_034768845.1 Heliamphora exappendiculata | reverse complement strand
AGTTTATTAGTAATTTATAAGTTTATGGTTTATTATTATTTTATTATAAATTTATACTATATTAGTTTATAAATTATTAAATTTAATGTTTATTATTTAATATGAATTAATTAGTTTTTATAAGTTTATTAGTTGATTAGTTTATAAGTTTACAGTTTATTATTAGTTATTAGTTTATTATATAAGTTTGTGTTTTATTAGTTTATATTTTATTATAAATTTATTAGTTTATTATAGGTTTATAAATTAGTATACTTCTTATATATTAATATTAGTTTATAAATTATGTTATAAATTAATATTTATAATACATAAATATAATAAGTTTCAACACTTTAAGTAATTAAATGCAATATAAATTTTATTATTAAAAACACAAAAATAACCAATTACGTACATAAACATTATATTTTACAAAGTAAACAAAGTGGTTCGGGCTAAAACCAGGCCGGCCTCGAGTTTGGGCCTTGGGTTGGGCCGACCATGGGCTCTAAGGGTGGCCTAGGCCCGCAGGTGAAAATTTCAGCCTAGGGCAGGTCAGGCAGCTATAGTACCACGTATCGGACCAAAATTACACCCATATATATATATATATATATACCAGCTAAATATGAGGAGGGAGAGTACATAGTGTCGGCCAGTTTCATCAAGAATCCCAGCAGCAGCTGAAGCATAATTGACTCCGCCGAGAATTCTGGTCCCGATAGTGGCGGGATCTGCAAATGGCGGAGGAGAAGGGAGGCCCAGCTTATCTCCTGCAAGCCCAAAACATTTTAATGCATATATAAACGAATTTTAAAATGGCTCTTTGTTCTTAGATAACACACTGGATTTGGTTTTTAATGGATCCGGAATCTATATGAGTTGGGCATGAAATTGAATTATAAATCACATGAAATTATATTATTCTCGTTTGAATTCAATAAGTGGTAAAAGAATTATACATTCATTAGAAAACTACTTATCTCACAATGTGAGATATATAATACTTAAGAAAACATGGTGGTATTAATAATCAATTCATTATTAGTCCTATAAGAGAACTTATTAAGTGAAATTATATATCTTCTTATTATTAATTCGATTAACCAATTATAACCTATAAATTCTGTTGTAGTAGTGCGAGATATTATATTAATTAGAGAAATGAGTATAATGCTTTGTGCTTTTATTTTCCAATTTTAATGTGTTTTATTAAATTAACTGGGAATTTCAATGTCCATATATGGACTAGATTTGAAGTTCTTGTATCAAGTACATTTTTGTTATCTATACTTATTCTATATAGGAACAGCACCCACTTGGTCATAATGAAATTGTGTTGAATTTTGTATAACTAAAATGTCCAACGAATTTTGAAAATATGTCAAAATAACCTATAATTTCTATCAACTAATTCGTTATCAACAAATTTTAAAAGTATAATCTTTACAATTCTGTTAACTAATTGTGTTATTAAAAATGTGTTTTGCACATGCATAGAGTAGCTAGAGTTAAATTATTATAAAGAGTTTATGAAGAACACATATTTAACTAATATAAGTCAAATGATTCAAAGAGATAAAAATTAGATGGTAGTTGTTGATTTAAAAAAGTAGGTAGTATTAATATTTATTGATTTTAATAATATTCTCTGATTATTGGCTATATATATATATGCATGTTATTAATTTATTTTACCGAAGAAGTTTAAGGATATAAAGAAATTGATTTTTATTATGACACGTTGCGATTTAGGGCCTGTCAGTGAAAGGCACAACTTTGCTACATCAGATATGATATTAGAGGACCCAACTAATGCTACAAATGCCGTTCAAAAAAAAAAAAAAAACTAATGCTACAAATCTCTTTTTGATTATTTTTTATTTTATATATATATATATATATATATATATATATGATATAACATATTCACACTCTTTGATGCCATAGGGTTCACATGAGCTTTATTAATATTCAATTGTTGTGAATAGTTGGCATATGAGTTTACCTATTAGGTGCATCTACTATTTCGAGTACCATATTTATTTGGCGATTGAACTTAAATTTGTATAACCAACATATAATAAAAACTAACCTTGTTCAATTATAAATCGTATAGGAATCATATGATCAATTGCCCAATTATAGAGAAGTGTTCTCTACTCTAATAAAAAAATATGAAACCCTACTCTAATAAAATTTTGAGATTTCGGCTGGCTCTCGACAAAATCCATGAATGAAAAGTACAACTTATGATGGCAGCACATCCACATAAATATTAACTTGATTTTGAAATGGAGTTGAGGTGAGGTTTTAAATTGTTGTGTTAAAAAAACTACTGATTTAGTGACACAGTCACGTATGAATCAATATCTAGTACTATTGACCATATATTATTAAATGTTAGTATAGAAAGTGCAAACTTTTATTACGTATTAACTAATATGATATATATATATAACAGTTGATACATGTTTAAAACTCTAAATTGATGTAAAAGAATTAAGTTACCGAGATAATCAACAAATATTTTGCCATTAGAGAATCGGCCGGAAGGGCCACCGACATCACACCCATAGGGATAGTAGTTTGATTTTGCAATGGAGTTGAGGAAGTTGTTGTTGCCATCATCCACCAACGAATCCCCAAATACATATATAGCCCTAAACTGCGATCCCAACGCCCCATTTGACCATAGCAGCATCAAGAACACCATGGCAATCCACTGCCGTCCATCACCCACAACCACCAACATCCTCTACCTACAAATTGAATATATTCTCTCCTTTTTCTTTCCTCTAGTAGTTTATGAAGGGAAACAACTAACGACTGAGTTTCAAAACGTGAGTTTGTGGCAATTTAAAGGTGGTGGGAGGGGAGCGCTATAAGCTATTGTAGGGTATGGTGTATACTTTTGTGTCCAATTTAAAAGCTTAATTTATTAGTAGAGGTATCCCAATATTATATCACGTCGTCATTCACAACATCCCAAGCAATGTACTATTATTATATTCTAATACTACCCTCATCTGCAATCATTTTTTGAGATCCATATAGCACATCACATGTGTAGTCTAATTTAAATCAATTATCGTGTAGTTTTTTTTTATTTTTTTCTCAAGTTTGCTGTCTTGGAGTGTGAGATTTCTTCTTTTTTTTTTATTGAAGTGAGTGAATAGACCCTACTCTAATACTAGGTAAAAGCTTTTAGTGTTCAACTCAAAAAATTGAAGTTATTAAGTAGAAAAGTCCTCATGTTAAGTTAAGTAATTATCAATTTTACACGCAAGTAATATGAGATTATATTCTCTAATGTATAGGACTTCAAAAGAGAGACGGCTAAACCCAATTTCGGGCACAAGGCAAAAAATTGAATGGGTCGTTCATAACTTTTTAGATTGTAATTTAGTTGATTTAAAATAAATTTTCTTCACTTTTTTTAGATGTAAACTTATTGATTTAGTTTTTTACATTCAAGTTTTGCTAGTGTATCTATTTCAATTTGAAATTATTGTTCATTCACTTACATGAAATTCTACAAATTCTTATGTTGAAAATCCTCTTATTTTCCTAAGCAATTGATACATGTATTTTTCCATAAAATTAAATAAGCAATTCATGCATTGAGAATATAATATAATTTCTTATGCCCTTGAATTTTGTTTTAGTCAGAAATCTGAAAAACTGCTCCTTAACTTTTTGGTTGGTTTGGCTAGATTGCCTCCTCGCTCGCATTTCTATTTTTTTTGTCATGTCAAAGACCTTCAATTTAAAATTTTTATTTTTTTAAGTAATTAAAGACCACTTTTAGTTTATTTACCAATTGGATATATAATTTAGTTCAACTTTATAATATATTTAACATATTAAATATAAAAAGTGAGACTCTTATATATTTTAATTAACCCTAGGCTATCGAATTGCTATAAGCTGCTCAAGTACTTGATGTTGAAAAATGATTTTAAAATCATTTTTAAGGTGAATTGAAAAATTGATTGATGACCCTAATATAAAAGTTATAATTGTAGAAGTGTGTCCTTTTTATGGAAAATATTGGGTATGAGTAGATGCATTTCTTTTTTCGTGATTATTCTAAATAGTCACAAATTTCTCGATATACACACACATATATATATATATATATATATATATATATATATATATATTGATTGTGTTCCTTTTTTATTTTTTAAATTGAGCTAATATAGAATTCTTCACATACATTGTATTGGAAATCTATATAGAGAAATTACAAAATATTATTTTGGTTCGACAAATTTACCGATTGCAATGCTAATTTTTTTTATTGAATTCAAATTATTATATCCTGCGACATAAAATTTCATGGCATTGTAAACGTCGTAGTAGAGACGAATCTCTCTTAAGAATATAGTGTCAAACATTAACCTTAATCTATATTTATCATTAAATTCATGTGGTTTATAAGTCCAATTTATATGTTATTTTATTTCACTTTTGCACAAAAAATAGACATAATTTTCTAACACTTGAACTGCGGCGAAAGAGGAAAAGGATGAGGAAAAAGGATGCGGAAAAGCTTATCCATAAGCATGTGAAAGGTACGGCTATATGTAAGCAAAGCCCTTGAATATTGCTTTTTCTGTATGCTTTATTTCCTTGTTTTGGGGGGTCTTCTTTTTAACGCCTCATCCGTTTTTGCCTTCCAAATCCTTTTTAGTTTGGATGTGTCTTCTCAGTCCCTTTTGTTTCAATGCTACAAGCCAACAAGACACATGTAAAGCCTTCTATAAAAACTAACAATGTGTGTTGAGGGTGGCCAGTGTTCAGGGTCATGATAAGTGGAGGTACTGAATTTTATAAGGATAAAGTGAATTTTTAAATTTAGGTCACACTATAATTGTGTATAACAAATTTAAAAGATAAAATTATTCAAAAACAAATTATAAAATAGGTAAAATCACAAAAATTAGCACTATAATTACCTATCATTATAATAATTTAACACTACTACTTAAGAATTAACTTTTTTACATTTTTAATTACGAATATACTAATTACTTTTACAATCAAACTCTCAAATCTTTCAATTTCTTCTTTTCTTTTATTATTTTTATAGTTTTTCTTTCAAGACACTTGACCATTGACGGTTGGTCTTAACTTAATGTTTTGGATATAAAAAAAATATTTACAATTTAAATTCCTAACTAGTTGTCTACTAAAACGAAATTTGCTAATAGATTTTACGTTGACAAAATAATAATACTAGGCATTCTCTTTTTTAATTGACCATTTAAAAAAAATTAATATCAAAACTTATATGAAAGATTTAAAAAAATTTGGATCCCTAAAAAGTATTCTAAAAACTGGAGTCTAAAACAATTGTTTTACGAACCTTATCCCCGAATCGATCCTGAGGGTGATGACCACGCAACTGAAAAAGAAAAAAATGATGGTAGCCGGCAGGCGGTAGTATTGGACAAGGAACGAGCTAGATTCAACAACTCAGAACTTATGCCAAGGGGTTCAGATAACAATGAAATCAGGATAACGAGCATTGTTAAATGGACTCTTCTTCTTTTTTTCTTTTTTCTTTTTTTTTAAGGAGTTTTTTAATCATTGGTAAGTGCATTTCTCACGGGTTGTAATATCTAAAAAAAGATAATAATAATAATAATAATAATAATAATAATATAGTTAGGTATAATTTCAAAATAAAGAAAAAAATAGAAATGAAAATAATTTTTTTGAAAAGAAAACTAATTTGGAAACGAAAAATAAAAGCAATGAATAAATTTTTTTAGAAACCCCATTTTTTTGAAAATAGCCTTTGGAAGGCGTTCTATATAAACTCACCTTAAATCTCACCCAAACTTATTTGGTGGAAGAGAATTATAGAACTCACCTTAAATCTCACCCAAACTTATTCAGTTGAAGAGAATTGCAGAAACGCCACACAGCCAAGAGAATTTCTATTGAGAAAAAATTGTCCTTTTGTTTTTTGATTGTACGGTAAATAAAGTTCAATTTCCGTAAAACTTTAAACGTATTTTTTTTGCACTTAATTTTTGATATTTATCGGCGTTGATCGTTTACATGTGACATATAAAGCCTTATTCAGTTCATTAAATGACTTCTTAGTATTAAAATATAGAATGACAAAAAAAAAAACCAAAAAAGTGAGAGAGAAGGGGGAATGCATTTACTTCAACAGAAATAAATGCATCACAACTAATGTATTTAAAGTTTATATATATATATATAACATTTGAAATATTATTAATTGGTTTTGAGTTGAAGAAGATTTTGTCAGAGATAAGTAGCCTTTTACCATTATTAGTATTTGTATGCTTAAAACTCTTTTGAAAATATTTTTAATTAAAAAAAAATCAAAAAAGAATTATACGCTAGTAGCAGGTACATTTGAAATATTATTAATTGCTTTCGAGTTGAAGAAAATTTTACTAGAGGTAAGTAGCCAAGAGAATTTGATTGAGAAAAAAAATTGTCTTTATGTGCTTTGATTGTATGGTAAGTAAAGTTCGATCATTATAAAACTTTAGATGTATATTGTTGGCACTTAATTCTTGATATTTATCGGTGTTGATGATTGAAGGTGACACCTAAAATCTTATTTGGTTCATTAAGTGGCTTTTTAGAATTAAAATATAGAATGTAAAAAAATTCAATAACCAGATAGAGGGGAGTGCATTTAGCCGAGAGAGAGAGAGAGGGAGAGAGGGGGGATGCATTTAGTTCAACCTAAATAAATGCACCATAACTAATATATATATATATATATATACACCAGGCCAGATATATATACCAAGCCAGATATACTTTGGATCTTGTTAATTATTAAATTACACAAATATAATCAAACGCACAGTATGAAATAAAACACAAGATTTTATTGATAATAAAAAAAAACTTACACAGAGATAGAAGAAGATAGGAGAGAATTTTACAAGAGAGAAAGATTGAAGAAAAGAAAAAGAAAGGTAAGTCTAAGGAATAAGGCTACCTTAGTGTATATATATATATATATACATCACAAACACATTGCGGACTCCAAACAAACTTGAAAAACAAAAATGAATAGAAAAATTAAAATAATGACACACTGTTGTCTTTTAACATTTACAAACTTTTACTATATATGAATAGTATTTGGTTGAGCAACTGTAGCGCATCCGAGGACGAACAGTAGCACTGTTTGAGCATATGATTATTTACCTTTTGACTACTTTTGGATGATATGATGGCGCATTGAGAAAAGCATTTGGCAGCATTGGGAAGCATCTTTGGAAATAATGATCCCGCGTTGTCCGGCGTGAGTAACTTTTGAAAATTTTCCAGACAAGAGGTGTTTGGAATCAATTGTGTCACGCCCCAAACTCCAGAGTCACGCGAAAACCCACCCAACACCGTTTATGAAAATAAGATTTGCAGTTGAAAAATCGTCAACTAAAAAATATAACATTTGGATAAAGGATTCCAAAAGTTCAACTCTCATAAACAGTAAACATGCATTCTCATACATGAATAAGTATATTGCCTCAAGGCGTACAAACTTGATTTCTGAAACAGGCATCACATGTAAACTATATGTCATAAAAATAGGAAAAACTATAGCAAGTCTTCCATCATCACTGCATCTAGATCAACTCCGCATGTTCACCTAAAAATAGTTTTACAGTAAAATTCCACATCGTGAGCCGAATCCCGATAGAAACAGACTACATAAAGCTGTAAAACAGGTTATGCAATCATAAGCATATAAGGTCAACCACAGGAGCTAAAAGATTTTTATCTAAAAAATTATTTATTTATTTTTCTTGAAACTATGCATATCAGCTTGACAGATATCATGCCACAATTAAGAAAAAACAGTAAAAACACAGTATTCTCCAGTCGGGTCACACAGCCGAGGAGAAAGAGATAAAATGTAATCATATGTACCAACTTTGCCACACAGACAAAGGTAACAACTATAGACTACTGCCTATTACCCTAGTCACCACTTAAGTCTGCTCGGTAATAACAAGTTTTATACGGAGTCACGACAACGTAAACAATACCAGTCATGGATGCAATCGACTTAGTTTACGGGTTCACAACCCCAGGGTACTAAGCACCCACCAATTTCGTTTACGGTGATTAACCCGAAGGCACGTAGGAACGTACTCTGCGCACGTTTTTGAACTTTTATCGAGAAGCAATGGAAGCCCAACTCAACACACCCACTGCCACGGTACATCTAAGAAAAATATTTAAAAATCACCCATAAATTAATTTATACAACACATGTATAAAAAGAGTTCTAATCCATCAACCATAGAAATCAAACAAAATATGTAAAAATATATTTTTATCAAAACGTTTTAGAAGTTGAGACTTCACGTCACAAGATAGCTCCAAACCTTCAATAAAACATGTTTTCCACAAAAACTGAACCTTTTTCCCAAAAGGAATCCAACCATTCACCCAAAAGGATCACCAAACATCTAAATCACAGCCCAGACCTTCAGTCGACTGGGCCCAACCCACCAGTCGATTGAAAACACACAAGAAAGGGCAAAAACTCAAGGCAAAACCAGTTCAGTCGATTGACTGCCTAGGTCCACTCGACTGACCTCCCACGAACATGATCCAGTCGATTGACCTTCAAGGTCCAGTCGACTGACCTTACCTAGAAAATATTTTTAAGCTACGATTTTTGCTCCCAAACCTCAAATCAAGCATCCAAACATCTGTTTAACACTCTCGGACACTCGCACGTCAAAACCCCACATCAAAATCTCGAACGAAAACTCTCAGAGCACACTTTCATCCACCGAAACGATGAAAAATAGTTTTTAAACCAAAAACCCGATTTAAACATAAATCACTTTTCATGTATTTTTAAACGGTAGGTATGCATAAAATTACACGTAACACATTTTAACAACTTAACAGTCTAGGATCTTACCTTGATAAGTTAAAAACTCGACGTCTCAATCCATGTACAAAATCGAGCTTCGTCGGAATAAAATTCCGTCCAGATGGATATGAAAACCACGATGCCAACAATAAGGATCGGCTGTTGGACCGTTAAAAACCAAGCCCTGGGCCCCCGAGAAGTTAGAGAGAATGTAGAGAGAAAAAGGAGAAAATTTAGCGAGTAAGTTTTGAAAATATCTTTTGAAAATATCTCACTCCAGATATTTATAGGCCTCTAAAATATATATTTTTTTGAATTTTTAAAATTCGAACCGTAACTCCCAATAATTCCGGGAACCAATTCTGCATGCATATTTAAACTCAATCATGCATCAAAATATATATAAATACGAATGAATACGTCGAATATATATATAACTCAAAAAGAAACAGAACAGGGTCTCACAACTCTCTCCCCTTAAGGAATTTTGCCCCCGAAATTCGCTATAAGATCACGAGGTAAACAACTTCGGGTATCTAGCACGCATCCCAGACTCAAGCTCCCACGTCACTTCTTCAATCCCGTGATGAAGCCATAGAACTTTGACATAAGCAATTATTCTGCCCCTCAACACTTTCTCCTTCGTGTCTAGAATCTTCACTGGACGCTCCTCATAGGTACCATCCTCATCAACCCGCAGCTCGGCCCAATCTAACATATGTGAAGGATCAGGCTCGTACCTCCGAAGCATAGAAACGTGGAACACGTTATGCACAGATGCTAACTGAGGTGACAAAGCTAAAAGATAAGTGACCTTTCCAACCCTGTCAAGAATCTCAAAAGGCACAATGAAACGTGGTGATAGCTTCCTACTACAATCAAACCTCATCAAACCTCTACGTGGTGAGACTTTCAGAAACATGTGATCTCCCGCTGCAAACTCCAAAGGTCGTCTCCTCTAATCTGTATAACTCTTTTGGGAGCTCTGCGTTGTCACTAGACGCTGGAAATTTACTACAATCTTCTCCGTCGTTTCCCATACCAAGTCTGGTCCGAAGACTGTGGTCTCTCCCACATCTGTCCAACACACTGGTGACCTACACGGTCTGCCATACAAACCCTCATACGGTGTCATTCCAATACTAGACTGATAAATATTGTTGTATGTAAACTCTGCCAAAGGTAGATGATCCTCCTAAGAACCTCTGAAATTAAGGACATATGCCCTCAACATATCCTCTAGAATCTATGTAGTCCTCTAAGATTGACCATCTTTCTGGGGTGAAAAGCTGCACTAAACATCAAGTTTGTCCCCAAAGCCTCCTAAAGACTCTGCCAAAAGCGCGAGGTGAATCGTAGGTCTCGGTTAGAAACAATAGACACTGGCACTCCATGCAATCGAACTATCTCTCTAACATACAATCTACCCAGTCTATCCACCAATCCTTCATGCGGATAGGAAAAAAGTGTGCAGACTTCGCCAACCTATCAACCACAACCCATACAGCGTCGTGTCCCCTAGGTGATCGAGGAAGTCCCGACACAAAATCCATCGTGACGTTCTCCCACTTCCACTTTGATATTGGTAACGGCTGTAACAATCCTACTGGTCTCTGGTGTTCCGCCTTAATCTTTTGGCAGGTAAGGCATCGAGAAATAAACTGGATCACATCTCTCTTCATTCTCGTCCAATAGAACTGACGACGTAGGTTATGGTACATCTTCATGCCTCCTAGATGCACAGTAAGGCGAGAATGATGAAACTCATGTAGTATACGGCATGACTCTGGCACAAACAGCCTCCTGGCCAATCTCAGACTCTAATCTAAATCCACAACCACACCTGCTGTATCCTTCCCACTAGCAACACGATCTCGTACCATCTGAGCTTTTTGATCCATCTGTTAAACCTCTAGAACTCGTGCAATCAAGGTAGGTCGCAAAACTACTGAGAACAAGGTGGAAATCGTCACTGTCTCTCTGAGACACATATCAAACGCCTCGATCTCTCCAAGCATATCCCACTCACGTATAGCCACGGATGCTAACGACCCGTGAGATCTCCTACTGAGAGCATCAGCCACAACATTGGCCTTCCCTAGATGGTACTGCAAGTCAAAATTATAATTCTCTAACAACTCCATCTATCGTTGTTGGCGCAAGTTTAGGTCCTTCTGCGAAAATAAATATTTTAAACTCTTGTGATCGGAGAAAATCTCGAAGTGCTCACCATAAAGATAGTGATGCCATGTCTTTAAGGCAAAGACAACGACAGCTAACTCTAGATCGTGTGTCGAGTAGTTCTTCTTGTGCGTTTTCAACTACCGAGAACCATAGACTACAACCTTATCTCTCTACATCATAACACAGCCTAAACCGTCATGTGATGCATCACAATACGCTGTATACCCCAAGCCTCGCTTTGGGATAATCAACACTAACGCGCTAGTCAACCTCGTCTTCAGCTCCTAGAATGCCGACTCACAAGACTCACTTCAAATGAACATAACTCCCTTCAGCGTCAGACGCATCATTGGTGCAGCAAGTCTCACAAAATCCTTCACGAACCGTCGGTAGTAGCCTGCTAAACCCAAAAAAGTGCAAATCTCAAAGACGTTTTTCGATCGCTCCCAACTCGTCACAGCATCTATCTTCGATGAATCCACTGCTACTTCGTCTGTCGACACTATGCGTCTAAGAAACCTTACATCAGACATCCAAAACTCACTCTTCTCGAACTTCTCATAGAAGAGATGATCTCTCAAAGTCTGTAGAACAATACGTAGGTGATCCTCGTGCACCTCCCTAGTGGGTGAGTAGATGAGAATATCATCCACAAATACCACCACAAAACTGTCCAGATAAGGATGGAAGATTCAGTTCATCAAACCCATAAACGTAGCAGGAGCGTTCGTCAGACCGATCAGCATAACCAAAAACTCATAGTGACCATAGGGAGTCTGGAAGGCGGTCTTCGCTATGTCCTCGTCCCTAATCCTCAACTAGTGGTACTTTAATCTCAAGTTAATCTTGGAAAAGCTGCTTGACCCCTTCAACTGATCAAACAAATAATCTATCCTCGGCATAGGTTACTTATTTTTTACCGTCACCTAATTCAGCTTTCGGTAGTCGATACACAATCGCAAGGATCCATCCTTCTTCTTAGCAAAAAGAGCAAGAGCTCCCCACGACGAAGTACTCGGTCGCACAAACCCCCTATCTAGTAACTCCTGTAGCTGTACCTTGAGTTCACGCAACTCAACAGGTGCAAAACAGTAAGACGGCATGGATAAGGGAGCAATTCCTTGAATCAGCTCAATAGAGAACTCTGCCTCCTGATTCGGTGGCAACTCAAACAGATCGTCAGGAAAGACATCTGGATAGTCGCAAACCACTAGAGGTAACTCTCCTCGAACCCCGACCTCCTCATTCAACATGAGAGCTGTAAAGAGGGAACCCAGGTTGCCCTGGTTTTGTGCAACACTGGGCATAGATACCAAACCCTCATCCTGGTCACCCATAAAGCAAAAGTAATCTCCTACTGGTGTACAAATTGTTACTCTTCGTCGATCGCAATTGATAAGGGCATGATAGGTGGTCAGCCAATCCATCCATAAGATGACATCAAACGTGGTCATGTCTAGAATGATAAATTCAAACTCTAAACATCGACCGGTGACCTCCAACACATAGGATCTACATACAAGACTCAACATCACACTCCCACTGACTAGGGTCTCCACGCTCAAAACACTACCCAACAAGTCTAGTTTTAAACCCAAAACATATGCAAAAGAAGATGATATAAACAAATGCAATGCTCTCGTGTCGATAAGAACATTGGCCCATGATCTATAGACTAGAAGAGTATCTCTGATCATGGAGGTGGTAGCAGCAGCATCGGGTACGACCGGTGCTCTAGATGAACTAGGATCTACAAGAACATATGTTTTGGCCTGTCCACTGCGGCCCTAAACTATCCACTGTCTGCCCGACTGTACCGAGGCGCCCCCTTCTACAAATCTAGATAGTTAGTGTCCCTGGGCGGATGGAGAAATAGGTGCTCTAGTTGTACTCCGCATACTACCTCCTTTGGGATAGTCCCTATGGATGTGCCAAGACTGGTCGCACTCAAAACATACCATTGGCCCCCTCTCCTGAGCCTGTGACTGCGACTGTGCCTAAACTAGCATTGGACTACGGCACTCTGCCGCACGGTGCCCTAGCCGTCTACATCTAAAACAAATAGGCTCTCTGTGATCTAACCTTCCCTTTGAAGCTACGAGAGGCATGGATACAGAAGACTGTGGCGGATATGACCCCACTGGATGAGAACTCAGACCAGATGTCCATCGACGCTTGTCCTTGCATCCCTAAAACTGTGCACGTCCCCTATCTTGTAGACCCCTACTGTTTCTGTCTCTGTGCATCTCGTTTAGAGTGTCTTCCACCTTCATGGCGGTCTCCACCAACTCTGTAAAGACCTGCATCCTGAATGCTGCCACTCTGTCTCTGATAGCGGCCCTCAAACCCCTCTCGAACCTCTTCGTACGTAACTCATCTGTAGGTATGATCTCCTGTTCAAACCGAGATAGACTAGTAAACTCAACCTCATATTCAATCACAGTCATCATCCCCTGCGTCAGAAAAAGGAAGTCCTCTCTGTAGCGATCTCTCAATGTCGTCAGCAAGTATTTCTCCAGAAATACCTTGGTGAATGCCTCCCAAGTGCCCCAAACTATGGTCTTGGCAAACTTCCACCACATGTGAGCACTCTCTCTCAGCTGGAAGGCAGCAAAAGTGACCCTTAGATCATCCTCCTCTATCTGAAGTGTGCCTAAGATCCTGGTAACCACCTCCAGCCATTAAGTGGCTACCGTGGGGTTGGGATCCCCAAAAAAGGTAGGAGGGTCCAGATGGCAAAACTCACGCAGCGTGATCGTCACTCTCGACTCAAGTACGCTCTCACTTCCCCTAGTGGCCTCAATCAGTTACCGGATGGAGCCGACCATCTCACGCAACAGATCTCCCTGATCAATAGGTCCGTAGGGTGCATTAGCATCCCCAACATCTGGGACTGGAATGTCCCTTCGGCCAGAACTACGGCCACGGCCACGGCCTCGACGCGTGGGCATAACTCCATACGAAAGTAATATAACAAGATAAGCATCCGTACAACATGCGATTGCTAACGTAAAAGACATAACACAAATAAGCATGCTAACACATAGCCACTTAAGATCATGCCATCACATCTCACATACCGAGGAGAACCAACAAGAAAGACT
>JAOTRH010132976.1:0-14173 GCA_034768845.1 Heliamphora exappendiculata | reverse complement strand
AAAGTAAGTTATTTAGTAACGTAGCTTTTAAATTAATTTTTTTAAAATTGGTTGTTTGAGTAAAAAGTTATCTTTTTATTTAAAATGAACAATTTTATTTTTTTATATATTTGTTATTAACAATTATTTGTAATTAGTAGTGATAGTAAATAAGTTATGAATAAGATATATTATTGTATTTTAAAAGTGGTAAAAGTTTGAATATAATATTTTGAAATTTTATGTTTTGATTTGATTTTTTGTCTTTTTGGTTTTTTAGGATAATTATACTTACCTCCCTTGAGATTTAAGCTTATTACAGGGACCTCTCATGTGGTCTCTGAAATTATACTAACATCCCCTAAGATTTAATTTTTAACATCAATTGCACCAAATTGTTAAAATTTTCGTTGAAATTTAACGAAAACTGACCCTCCCACCTCAAAACCACCATTCACACCCCAAAATCATCCTTCAAATCACCTTTTCTCTTTAAAACCACCATTTTCACCTCAAACCCACCATTTCTAAAACCACAATTCTGTTGAAATTTTGTGTGAAAATGGTGATTTTGGAGGAAAAATGTGATTTGAAGGGTAATTTTGGGGTAGGAGAGGCAATTTTCGTTAAATTTTAACGAAAATTTTAATAGTTTGGTGCAATTGATGTTAAAAATTAAATCTCAGTGGAAATTAGTGTAATTTCAGGAACTATAGGGGAGGTCTCTGTAATAAGCTTAAATCACAGGAGATGTAAGTATAATTATCCCTAACTTTTTTATTTTTTTGACAAATGGGTAACTTTAACCTTTTGACATTTTTAACCAAAAAGCCAAGATTGCCAATCAGGGCCAAAGTGTTCTTGCTTCTTAATTTTGATTTTCATATGCAATATTTAATTTTGAATTGTTTTGATCTGATTTTTTAACTTTTTTTTTTTGCTATTTTGTTTAACAACGTACGTTAACTTTTTTATATTTTGAACCCAAAAAATGAAAAACTTAAGTTACCAATCAGAATCTCAAATTTTCTTGTAAAAGTAAATTTATTCGCTCACTAAAATTTCATGTAAACGTTACCAAATTAATTTATAAAAATTCCTCCCCTTATGCGATCAACATGTGTCAAGCATATTCAAATGCACCATAAAAAATAAATATTATTCATTTTGTTAGTTGTTTGGTAAAAAGTTAAATTTTTTACTTCTGAATTAAAGTGGATAATTTTATCATTCTATATATTTAATATTAACAATTATATATAGTTAGTATTGATAGTAAATAAGTTATAAATAATAGATATTATTGTATTTAAAAGTAATAAAAATTTGAATAGAATATTTTGAACATTTGTAGTATAGTCGCGCCAACTTAAACTAATTGAATGCATGTATAATTAATTGGGGTTTGATAAAACTGAAAATTAGAACCTAAAAATTGAAAATTACGTGCTAAAAACTGAATGCAGAATTGTTTAAATTTAAAAATTATTTAATAAAAAGTTTAAGTGGTAAATTAAAACTAATTATTTAATATGCACAAGAAATTTGTATTTAAAATTAATTCTTTTTAATATATTTTTTAATTTTTATACTATGATGACAGTGGTGATGTGATGATAGCGACAAGGTGGCGATGGTGGCACAGTGATCGTAATGGTGGTATGGCAATGGTGAAGGTGATGACATAGTGATGGTAGTGATATGGTAGGATAGCGGTAGTAGCGACTTTGATGAAGGTGGTGTGTGGCATAGTGATAGTTATATGGTGGTGGAGATGAAATTATGACGGTGGCAATAGTGTTAACAAGATTATGGAACTTATAGCAGTCGTGATAGTTGCACGATCATGGTGGTGGATGGTGGAGGCATAGTGGACTTGGTGGTGATTATGGCATTGTGGTGACAATGGGACAGTGGAATTATGATGATGGTATGGTAGTGTGATGGTAGTGTAGTGGTGGCATAGTGGTAGTGCGGAGAGGAGGCAGCATGGTGATGGCAGTGGCGACATGGTTGCAATGATGTAGTTGTAATGATAGTAGTCGCAGCAGCAGTGCAATTATGGTGGTATAGTGGAGGTGGTAGTAGCATGGTGGGAGTGGTGGCACGATAATTGTAAGAAAATGAAAGCAACGTGGAGGGGGGGGGGGGGGGTGTGGTCTTAACATGGGAATAGTGGCATGAGGGTGGGGATGGTGATGGGGTAGTAGCGACTTTGATGAAGGTGGTGTGTGGCATAGTGACGGTAGTGATGCGGTTGGGATAATATTAGTAATAAGATTATAATGATGTACATTAATTTTTGTGAATTAGTAAGTATAAATTTAGTTATAATTAAGTAAAAGATTTACTATTTAAAATTATTTAAATATTTAGCCTACATTTTAAAAGGTACTTAAAATTTTAAGTCATTTATATTTTAATTATCAAATAAATTTAATTTATTTTTACTTAATACATTCAGCATTAAGTGCTGAATTGCGTTATCAAACAACCCTTTAGTTGGTGGATGAATTTATATAGACCTCTTACTTTTGAATAAACAGCTTTGTTTTGGTAGAACAATTATTCGGTGTTCACATAATATTATGTATTCATTTTAGGTAATATTTTTGTCTAAAATTATATGCGAAGACAAATTTTAAGGTGTGAATATAATAATTAGTTTTTATTGGGTGGTTAAAAAATAATAAATAACTCATATAATGTAAGTTGTAATCATTTATTCGCTGAAAGTACTATACAATATTACCTACAAGGTATTCTAGAAGTACCTAATAATTTGCCGGTTTGGTAAGGGAAAATTATTAGGAATTCGTAGGGTTCCACATTTCATTATTTACAGTGTGTCTTCGACCAGTGCGCAAGAGTTTAGTGTACATTAAGTGAATTATTTTTATTTTTTATTTATTTAACAAAGGTCTGTCGTTATTATTTTATTCGGAGTTATTTTGATTATATGGTTAAATAGAAACACCACATAGACAATGTCATATCGTATTTTGAAACAATTAAATAATTACTAGTAAAATAAAAGATCACATGTTATGAAAAATATATTTATTTTTATCCTCATATATTGAACGTTATTAAATATGTTTCAAAATTTTCATACTTTAAAATTGTTTAGATGATGCAACAACTTGCAATGTATTAAAACAGAAGGGCATTATATTTTTTAGACAACATTTCTGCTCATCTAAATAATATATTATAACAAAATATCATGAGCAAAATTGTATTTCCTGGGTTATGCCCCTTGTAATTTTTTTTTTATTTTTATTTATATTATAATTAATTACCAAAAAAAATATCATGAGCACTATGAGTTAAATTGTCACAAACTAATTATATTAATTTTTTAAAATGTTAAACTTGAATTATAACATATGTCATCTTTTAATTGGTCTAAAATCATATTTTAATTTTTGTTAGGATATTTAATTTTTTTAGCCTTAAAAAGATGTTGATCATCTCAAATTAAGAAATAATATTTCATAATATTTAATTAGAAAATTCATATATATAATATGCTAATTGTATATACTTATTTTTGTATAACTCTCGGGTGGAATTAATTTTTCCCTGAATGAATTAAATTAAAAATATAAACACAATTTACATCTAGAAAATTTAAATATATACAGTTAGCGTGAACGTGGTCTAATTTCTTTTTATACAATATTTTTTTGTCTTTAGTTAATTTTCTTAGTATTAGCTCATACGAAGGTACTTCTTAGATTCCTCTTGTCATCGAAATTTTAAGAAATAAACAAAAATTAACTAAAGAATTTCTTTTAAAAAATTTAGAGAAGTCAAAAAAATCAACTTAAACATGTTTTTTTTTTTTTTGCCTTTTGTGACTTTTTTCATATGTAGTTAACTTTTTTAAACTTTAGTTTAAATAATTATATTTTTTAGATTTTTCTCGTCACGAGAAACACTAGTTTCGAAAAAAAGATTTAGCCCAAAAATAAGGGCGGCTTAAGCTTAATGATTTTGTAGACCTTATACGAGATATTAAATGAAAGCATTTTATATTTACTTCTTAATTTTTTTTCTTTTAAGATGCAAAATTCTTAATTATATTTTCATAATCAAGACACAAATTTAATTTTTTTTCTTGTGACATAATCGATCTAAGATAAAATTTTATTAATTTTAATTTAGAAGAACTTTTTAATTTATGCAGAAACTATTGCGACTAGAATTATTAGCAATATTCTACAAGCAATGCATAGATTTTAAAAAGAATATAATTTTTTAATATAATTTAGTACATCAATTAATTTTTTTTTCTTTTGTTAATACAATTTCTTTTAAAATTTTAATTCTGAAAGTAATTCTAAATAATCAATAGTACTAAAGATGTTGTGTTAAAAAAAATTCAAAATTAAAGATTATTGTTTTTAAACTATCATCATCTAGTGCTAGCTTCTAACTTTTCAATATTAAATATAAAAGTAAAAATATATTCCTATATTTAAAATTATTTGAATTTATTCTCAATTCAAGAAATAGCATGATTTATTATATATATATATAATTAATTTTAAAATATTCATGATAGATCTTTTCTACTTTTCCTGTAAATGGCAAATTATGTTTTATCAAGAGTTTATTTTACATTATTTTTTATTTTAAATACTTTAGTATGTAAGTTTTTTTTAAAATTTGATCATATGAGACCTAAACTACTTTATTTGTAGTTGTAGTAAATATTATATATTTTTAGTTTTTATTAATAAAATTTATTTTAAAATTTCTATATAATAATATATATTATAAAGAATTTTATGAATTTAAGGCCCTTATTATTTAAGAAGTTTTAGGCGATCGTCTAATCTGTCTAACAGATAAGCCACTCCTACCCAAATGTAAAAAATTTAAACAAATTTTTTAAAATTATAATCTATTAAAAGATGAAAAAAATGCTCCCAAAATGGTCTAAAGACTTTTCTAGTCCTCAACTGAAGCCAACACCTTGTTCTCGCACGTGGGGTGACTTCTTTCCCAATCCAGCCCACCATTAATTATTGTCACGTTCTCCATTTTTTTTCTCTTTTTGGGAGTAAATTATTTAATATTCTTAAAATATCACGTGATATTATTTACATAATATATTTAGTAAATAATAAATATCGGTGCTCACAAAGTAAATTAATTTGTATCTTTTACCTACCTAACAAGGGGTTGCTATTGACTTATTCGGAATATTTTTTGTAAATAATTAAATAATAATTTTATGTCAATAATACCACATAATGTTCTAAAATTATCAAATAATTACTATTTTTTTAAACATTTTTGCAGAAGAATTAGCTTCCACACCAGCTATTCCTTTTCACCGTTCTAACGAGCCTATCAAAATCGTTTCTAAAGCCAACGGTTTTGAATTGACTAATCGAATTATTAGAAATGACAATGGAACGGGGTGAATCGAGGTGGAGATGAGACCTCCCATTTGTATTTCCTATTTAATTGGAAATAATATGAAAAAATTCCGTAAGCAAGACCGATGTATATATCGAAAACAATTCCTAAGTTTTAAGTACTGAATGATATACCCTCATTACAATAATAGATAATACAACACACACAAAAAAACTTGTTAAATCATTAAAACTAAAAAATATATAAAATATAAGAAGTAGAAATAAAAGAATAGAGATAATAATATAATATTTTTACGCTTTGTTCTTATTATATTTTTATATTTTTTATACATATTTTTATATATTTTAAACATTACGTTTATAATTGGGGAAGAGCAGAAAAAATGAGAGAGGAAAAGTAAAAGCTGTTCGCACCTATTTTTTTGTTGGTGATGAAGAAAATCGGCCAGTATATATTCAGGCGGAGACAAGAAGGTGTGGAACGAGGTAAGAAAAATTGTCATCCCTAACAACTGACTTCTCTCTTGAAAAAAAACTTTGTTTAAATAAATTACAAATTCGTTAGGTAACACAAAAAATATAGGGTACTGTGTACCTTATATTTTACAAAATTTTGGTAATTGTGATTTTATTTATATGTACTTAAATTGAGACGGAGACATGAAACTATTAGGAATCAAACATTTATTGGGTTTAATAATTATATGAGAGTTGAATTTTTAGAATTTATCTCTAAATAGGAATCATATGAGTTTTATTAGATGTAGTAAGATCAAATCAAAGAAGTAGAAATATAAAAAAAGATGAAAAAATATCAAATATTCCAAAATGATTCTTGAGCGAGAAAGCGGTAGTTTATTTCAGAGTTTAAATTTTATGTTTGAAAATCTTCGAATGCTTTTGGTCTTATAATTGTAATTTCTTTAAGAATTATTTCTCTTATTTATAGACACAAGAGGGCAACTGCATAATTGTATTTTACAATTGCCTCTAAAAATGGTGAAAAATCTCAATAAAAATAAAATAAATCAGAAATATAAGATTTTGTATGATCCTTGAGCGAGAAAGCGGTAGTTCATTTTTTAGAGATTAATTTTACTGTTTATTTGCAGGGTCCCAATTAAAGTATAAGATTTTGTCTCATCCGAACTTTGAGAAAATAAACTCCTAAGTTTCAAGTTTTAACCATCATGTCAACTCTTTGAAACTTTTTTCTAAATTTTATAATTTTGGTATTATAAATTTTAAGTTAATATAAATATAATAGATACATTTTAAGTTTATTTTAATAATACATTTAGTTCATTTTGTAACACTCATCCAGAAGATCATGAATGCGAAAAACTAAATTAAACGATATCAATAATTAAATTATTCAAATATATTTATTTAAATAAAATATATGGTCTATTCTTAAAATTACACATACCATTATAATAATTATTATAAGACATTATATATGAAGATATCCAATTAATCTAATGTTTTACATGAATAATATTGTTATGAATGCACTTTAGATTTATTTTAATAATTTATTTTTTTATTTTTGTAGCACACGTTCGAAAGTTCATCCATCGAAACACTAAATTGTTCTGATATTAATAATTTATTTATTTAAATATATTTATTTTAAATAAAATAAATAGTCTATTATTAAAATTACACAAACTATTACAATAAGTTTCTAGCAAGTCTAATTTTTTAATTGGATGATCTTTTCAATGTGTTCAATAAACTATTCAAAATATCGAGACGAGATTAAGATAAATCTATAAAATTAAACTTTACACCGATATATTTTTTGCTATATAATTAATAAATATTTTTTTATGCTATTGATGGATGTTATTAGCATCTTTTTACTAATTACAACTTTTTTATTTTTTATTTGATTGATTCTTTGTATTTTTTGTTGGGATAATTAATTAGAAATCCCATTTAGAGAACTTGTATTCTACCAAGTCCCATCAACTTTTTAAATATTCCACCAAGTTATATTTTATTAAATTTAGTCATAAAAGGGACAAATATGCCTCGTACATCATATTTTTCCATATTTTCCTCATCTGCTTCCCCGTAAAACCTTAGCCCCGTCAATGGTACCTTCTTGCCGCTGCACCGGTCACCGTCGTCGACCACTCAACCTGCTGCCGCCATCGACGAAGAGATTGCCCACCATTCGTGTCACTCTTTGTCGTCAACCACTTGTGAATCCAGCGCATATCGATCTCTCTGTCGTTTTCACCGATCTCATCTCCGTCGTCGACCACTTGTGAATCCGATGCCGCACCAATGGCTTCTCTTCATTCGATTTGGATGCGAATCATAGTGGACAATAGGGTTTCGAAGATGAATTCGGCATGGCTTCTCTCTCTCACGGTGGATAATGGGATTTCGAAGATGAATCCAGTGCCGCACCAGTGGCTTCTCTTTGTGTGTGTGTGTGTGTGTATGTGTGTGTGGTGATGGTGGTGGTGGTGGTGGTGGTCTAGTATGTTGAAATGACTCATTTGTTTAAAAATAATAAAATATGTATACATTCAGATAAACATTTTTTTAAAAATATCTCATTTATATAAAATGTCTCATTTTAAAGAATGAGACATTTCAGACTTTGTTATGAAATGTCTTATTTGTTTAAGAAATGTCATAAGGCGTTTCATAACAAATGAAATATTTCATAACAATGTCTCATTTTTAGATCCAGAAGCAAAATGAGACATTTTTTAGATCTAGAATGAGAATCTAGAACCAGAATGAGACATTGAGATCTGTGTTTGTGTATGTGTGTGTGTGTTGGCCGGGGACCCTAGGACCCTTGGGACCCTAGAACCACAGGATATTCGAGACACCCAAGTCCCCTAGGACCCCAAACCCCTGGACCCTTGCGATCCCGAGACCTTAGACCTCTAATACCTCGAACCACTGGGATACCAGACACCCGGGACCTAGAACCTCGGACACCCGAACCTAGAACCTCGGACCTTGGGTCCTCGAACCCGAACCCCTAGGACCATAATGAACACCTACGAACCCGAAATCTTAGGACGCATAGACCCCTAAGACCACGGATACTTGGGATCCCAAGACCCCGGAATCTCAAGACCTCAGGACCTCTGGGACCTTGGATTTTCGGGGCCCTAGACCCTTGAATCCTGAGACCTTGGACTCCTAGGATCTTAAATCCTAGATCTCCGAGATGTTGGATCCCTAAGATGCTGGAACCTTAAACTCCCGGGATCCTGAGACCCTCGAAGTCCTAAGGATCCTTGGAATCTAGGATCCCGAAACCCCTAAAATCCTAAAATTCTAAATCCCGGACTTTCCGGACCCCTAGACCCCCAGGACCTTAAAGCCCCCAAACTCTCGGATTATCGGGACCTTGGGCTTCCGGGAACTTAGACCCCCAAACCCTCGACCATCTGAATCCTAAACTGGTAGTATAGTGATTATGCTGGCGGTGATGCGATGGTAAGGGTAAAAAATATTTTTCGCCTTAAAAGAGTGAAAAATATTTTTTACCAAAATTAACTTTTTTTCTATTGACTTGAAGAATATTTTATGTTGATTTTTAATTTTCGTCGTAACAATTACAAGAAAATATGAAAAAATATTTTTCAAAAAATATTTTTTGTTAAAACAAACGAAGCCTAAATTGATTATATCTTAATTTATGGTAAGATATTTAATTTTTTTAATCAAAACATTCCTTTAAAAAGATGTTGGCTATCTCAAATTAGAAAACACATATTCTAAATAAATTTATTTCTTTGAATTTCAGTGCACACAATTTAAATTATATATGCACATTTATCTTTTAAAATTTTAGTAATTTGCTCAAAATATGTCTGACTATCTCAAATTGAACAATACATATTTTATATCAATTTAGAAAATATAATTAATTGTGAGTTATGTGCATTTTCTTTTAAAATTTCAACGATTTGCCTTCAAAATATATCTAACTATCACAAATTGGAGAATATATATTTTATCTCAATTTAGAAAATGTATTTAGTTGTGAATAGCTGTGATTTACCACAAGGTTGTCTAATTATTCCTTTTTAATGTAGATCTGACTACGAAAATAAATTTATTTAAAATTTGATCTTATATCAATTCCCATTTTTAAACTATGCATGGCATTTTTATATGAATATATACTTTGGTCAACTAAACCAATAAAAAATCATATTATCTCAAACCTCAACACATAATTCATTCTTATATTTAAGAATTATAAATATTTTGCATCAAAGTTGTTCAACAAAAAATTAATGAAATGTGAAAAAAGATAATTATTATTTTAATCTAACATACTTAATTGGCCAATGTCACATTCTAAAACTTTGTCCCATTTGGAATAATTATTTATTTGTTTATTTTATTTTATTTATTTTTATTTTATTGATTTTTTTATAATTTGATCAAATTGTTATACTTTTTTATTCTTCTAATTGAGAGGAGACGAAAAGATGAAACTTTGTGGCCTAATACGAAAAAATAAATTAGAAAAAATAAGTCATTTAATTTGTTAAGGCAGTTAATGATGTCCGACTAACTTAATTTTTATATTCATAATATATATATACTAGGAACAATAAAATCAAAATAGGTTTATTTTGAACTAAAAATAATCTGACTAAACCGATTTAATTCCATAAAAGATTGGAGAGAAGCCATTTTCTTTCCATTTTATTGAGGTAGAGATAGAAAGAGAAAGATGAAGAAAATGAGGAAAACAAGGCCAGAATGAAATTTTATGGTGAATAGTTTACAAATCTTAAAGAAATAACATTAGTAAGATTTAGTGATAATGTAATTAAAAATATTATTTAATAAGAATTATAATTAAAACAATAAGAAAAAAATAAAAGTAAAATAAGAGATATATATAATTTTTTTATATTTTAATATGATTATATTCTTAGAAACTGAACTTCATAGTACATTAGTAAATCCAAATGTGATTAAGTTTTTTAATTGTAAGTAGATAAAATTTAAAAATAAAGAACTGACCAAAGTTGAAAAAAAAATACTAAAAGGAATGTGCAGATTTGTCAACAACACCAATAAAATGTAAAATCATTTTTTTTTGTATTTTTTATATTTTGATTGAAAAAGATTATTTATAGTTTTTACATTTTAATAAAAAAACATATCTTAAATTATTTTAATGAGAGAGGACTAAGAAGTTAAGAAAATAAGATTATATTTCAAAAAACTTACTAAAAACAAAAAAAGAGAAATTATGCAAAAGTTTTAGGGCCTGTTTGGAATAGCTTTTAAGTCTGGTTTTTTAAAGAAAAAAAAAATCGACTTTTAAGCTCTCCAGTTTGATTTTTTTTTTAAAAACTAACTAGGTTTTTTTTTTATATCTTAATTTAAGAAAAAAAGTCAATACATATCCCAAATACACTAAAATTTTCAAATAAAATTACTATAATACTCTTATTAAATAAATGTCAACTTTACTCACGAAAATAAAAATATCGTACTAATATTTCAGACACTACAACTTAAAAGTTAAGCATATGACCATTTTAAACATTTTAATAAAAAATAAAAAAAATATTATAAAAAATTATTCCAAACAATCAAATTTTTTTATTTTTCTTGTTGTAGTGCCGTATTATTCTTTTTTCCTTTTTTTTTTTTTAAATCCCTCCATCGAGTGCTAGCTTCCTTCGCATTTAAAAGCATTCCCATCGCAATTTGGTATTTTCCCAATACATTGACAGCAAATAAAGGATAGACACAACGGAAGGAATCTTGAAAAAAAAAATGTTAGATTTAATATTTTTATATTATAAAAGTTTTATTTTTATATTTTCTAAAATGAAAAATTATAAAAATCTCATAGGGAAAGGATGCAGTCATATCCAGTAGAGATTTTTGCTTTTGACCACATTCCTATTCCTATATATGGCAGCACGTGGGATGAATTTTGAGATTCTAGTTTAATTTTATTTTGTTGATTTTTATTCATCTTTTTATTAGGAGTGTGATCGGTTCGATTTGATCTGTTTTCAAGTAAAATAGTGCATCAAAATTGAATGCTTCGATTTTGATTATTTGAAACCAAATCGATCGAAGTTAAAAACTAAACCGCACCGACCGAGTTATATTTCTCATGGTTCGATTGCATCGATTTGGTTAGTGATTTCAATAATCAGTAATTCAGTATTCACCAAACTTTTGACCTTGAGAGATGTCTAATTGCTTACATTTCTATTCAGTAAAATAAAAAGTAACTTGAATAAAAGAAAGTGACTGCTCAGTTGTCAGTGCTCAGAATGTTAATTGTTGTGGTGTGTCGTTTGTCGTGTGTCGTGTGTGTATTGAGCCTATTGAATATTGACAATTGACGGATTTGGTGTTCTACAAAATAAGTGTGATCGTGATATATATTTTATATGTTATATCATATATGGAATAATGAAAATTAAATAAGTGTGATCGGTTGATTTCGGTCGGTCGAGATGTTTCAGCCGTCACTAAATTGTAAATTAAATTTTTTTAGAATTTAAAATCGAATCGACCGATACTAAAATTAAAACTGACCAAAAGTGTCTAGGTTTGGTCATTTCAGCAGGCCGATTCAGTTACTTCGAAATAACTTTCACCCCCTACTTTTTTACTATTTTGTTTATTTAGCTTTTTTGGAGCATTTTATGAGAAGAATTAAAAAAATAACAAATAAATTGATCAAAAAATGAAAAATATTTCACCAAAAACAATAATAAATAACATAAAACTTGGCTTATTGTTTTATTTTTGTATTTTTAACTATTTTTCATATCTTGAACAAATTATTTTATTTTTTAGCTTATTTTAATAAGAGAATTTTAAAAACTATAACAACTTCATTAAATGAAAAAAATATATAAAAGACAACAAAAATAAATAAAATAAATTAAATTAAATTAAATTATTATTCTCAATTGGACAGACACATAAGTATCCCGGATCGCTGGAATTAAATTGCAAAACAATGGATGTTTGAACCAAAACCACGTGAACTTGAAAACTAAATGATGCATATTTTAAGCACTCGATTGACAATTAATAGTTGGTGTATTTGATTGCGTTTTTTAAAATTGTAATTTAAAAATTATTTTTTAAAAATTAATTTATTAAATAAATTCATAATATTTTTTTAAAATAATTATGTTTGATATACTACTTTTACTACATAGATAACATAAAAAAATTTGTTTACAAAAAAAAATTAATTTAATCAGATAATTTACAAAGATAAAAAAGACCAATGCACTCAACCAAACTTCAAAGAAGATCAATACATTTTACCCTTTATAATTTTTATATTTTTTAAAATTGAGTTTCTTTATAAATTAATTTAATTAAAATTTATTGTGTATGAACAAATATTTAAACGCAAGCATAGCATGTGCTCTATCACTAGTTTAAATAAAAACCTAAAAATATTGTATTTCGATATTATTGAATAATTATTTTTTTTTAACACGGTGAGTCGGGAAAAAAATCATTACCATATTAATGTCTAATTAATGAAGGTAGTAAATCGACGGTACTATTATCGTATCATATGTACTTAACCTTTTTTATTCGAAAAATTTCAACTAGAGAATGCAATTTCTCCCGTTTCGCTCCCGTCCCGTTTAGTATGATTTTTTCCGCTCCTGATAACAAACGAGATGGAGACGGTATTTGCTCTCTCCGTCCCATTTTTCCCACCTCATCCCCGATTACATAAAATAAATATTTTTTAAATATTAATATATGTATAAAATGTATATTTTATAAACATAATAAGTTTAAAATATTAAAATATTATATTTATCTCTAATTTTTTTTATTATATTTTGTATATTTAGTTATATTAATTCTTCAACTATTATTTTTTATTTATTATATTATTTATAACTTTTATTAATATTACTCTTTTAAATCTTAAAAATTGTACCCGAAATATCTTCGTACCCGTCCCATTTCCCGCTACTTTCCTAATATTTTTTTTCATCTCCGCCCCGATCAAATAGGGGACAGGAACGAGGGAACTAATCCCCGGCCCTGCCCCGTCCCATTGTCATTTCTAATTTCACCATCTTAAAAATAATTTTTGAACTGATTGGGATAGTTATATATTTTGCTTTTTTTTATTTTTTTATTATTTGATCAAATTGTTATATTTTTTTGACTATATACATTACACAAATCAGCATATTAACATATTCTTATATTCTTATATTAGTATGTTAGCATATCAACGTATTCTCATATTAGCATATTATATATATTTCACTATCTCATATGTAAATGTAGTATTCTCATTTAATGTAAATCATATGCAGAATATGATAAAGTTATTATTCAAAATGAGAATTTATTTATCGAAAATGAAAATATTGTATTTGCATATAAGATAGTGAAGAGTATGTAATATATTAATATAAGAATACGTTGATACAATAATATGTTAATATGCTTTTTTGTGTAATGCATATAGTTTTGGTTGAGTTTGGTTCACAATATCAGACCATTTATTTAAGAATATGATTATCATAAATTAAAAATACAAATAGATTCATAATCGTATATAAAATATTCTACCTGAAGAAATTGAGAAAAGAAAATAACTGTATATTTTTTATCTATCTAAAACTGTACATTATATGGCCTATTTATAGGCGAATAGAGATAAACAATAAAAGAGATACAATATAATCAAATCAGAATCAATCTAATCAATCTAATATTCTAATCAATCTAAATCTAATATTTCAACATTCTCCCTCAAACGCGAGATGACG
>JAOTRH010132955.1:0-14173 GCA_034768845.1 Heliamphora exappendiculata | reverse complement strand
ACTTAATTTTCAATTAAGATCAACACAAAAAATTCTAATTAAAGAATTCTTAAGTGTTTGAACTTTTTGAGATAAAAATCATTTCTTTTTTACTAAGGTGTCAACTTTGATTGTTCAAAATGTGTTAAACACTTTCATTTTAAAAATATAAAATATTATCTATTTAAAATTATTTATTCTTAAAAAATGAATTATGAAAATCATCAAAATTAAATTAAAAAGAATTTAGGCTAACAGCTAAGATGAATTATGAAAGTTGTGGCTGCAAGGCTCGTAAGTTGCAACCACTATCTTATGAAATCAAAGAAGAGAGACATATAGAAACATATAAAATATAAAATAGAAATATCCTAAGCATGCTCTTTAATCATGGGGGTTGATGAATAAGTGAAGTAGAACAATCATAACTACAAAATAAGATCAACAGAGGCTTACCTCAATAAGAAGAACAAGAAAATAAGAAATATGTGCTACGTTTAGCCATTGTTCGAACACTCCCTCAGTTCTTCACATCAGCTCATCATATTCTGTGCCTTTGCAACTCTTTCTTCTATCACAAGCTTAAGAGAGGATTAAGCTACTTGATGTGGGAGGTTTAGAATGTGTATCTAGAGAGGACGAATTCTTATTTTCATGGATATGGTGAGTGGTACAAGGATAGAGTGGTTAAGAACTAAAAACAGTAGCGTAACGGTGTCTGGAAGAGGAATAATTGAAAGCCTTTTCAAGAGGAGAGGGAATGTATTTATAGGCTAAGAGTTCTTGGAAAACAATGTCCAGACCTTCTAAAATCAATCAGGGTCAAGAATTAGGGTTTTCAAAATAAATAAAGAAAGAAAAAAAGTTAAAAAACAACAATCTGTCGTGCCTGAGAAGAAGCATGTGACCACTATGCTGAGAAAAAGGAATCTCGTGCCAGCCAAGTTCGAAGTTCATGCCTGCCATGTTTGTGACTGCACATTTTTTCAAACTTCATGGGCTTGTCCCAGGTTCATCCAGACTCGGATCTGAGCCATTCCATATATTGCTGGAAAGCTATTAGACTTTACTTTCTAAACCATTTGGTTTGGTTTCAAAATTCTTCGTACTAATTGAGAAATGTCCATTTTACTAAAAGAGTCAGAAAATGAGTACTTTTTATAAAGCAATCATATCTCCATTGTTTTAAAATGGATCAAAACCCATTTTCTATGGTTAGAAAGCTCTTTCAAAGTACTAAAACATAGTGGAAACCAAATTTTGAAAATATAAAGTTTTACTCGCGAAAAGTGGGTTGAAAGCAAACAATTTAAAAGGTCACCAAGGGCACTTGTATCCTGTTGCACATTTCTCGTCTTTCTTTCCAATTTTGAGCCTTGGGAACCCTTTCTAAGAGTCAAACTGGGTATGAACTCATTTAAAAGGTTTGGAGGGTTCGGTTCTCTCTTCTGCTTGTGATCGATTGAGAGTCACTTTGATGTTGAACTTCTTATATATCATCATTGCGAATGTCTGAACACTACTCATGTCTCGTGGATGGTCAAATTACAGCATCTACAGTCGTCAAAACACATAAGTTTTTCATCCTACTAACATGAATTGGAATGCTTGAAGAGTTAGTGATAGTCATACTGCAAGAGTCATTTTGCCACCTATTCCTTGACTTCATTAAATTTAATTCCAATATTACTAGTTTTATCTAATTTCCACAAACACCAATTCAGACTCTCAGATCTTGACCCAAGGATTTAAAAAGAGAGAGAGAGATAAAACGTCTCAATTTTATAGGTGCTTCCTGATATGAATAGACTAAACGCAAACAAAAGATGTGGGAAACAAGGTATAAAAGAACATGTCGAGATAAAGGGTTTGTTTCTCTTTAACAAGGAATAATTGATAAAGAGTATCTAGAATAATATTACATCTTTAGATGGATTATCAGAGAGATTTTGACCAAATGAATTAACGGAGCAGAAATAACTTCAAATTATGAAAAAAGGAAATGAAAACATCTAAATGGGTTTTGGTGTCCAACTCCTAACAGGGCATAGCCAATTGGCACAACAGGACATAAATTCAAGTGAAAGGTTGTTTTTGCAAAAAAAGAGCTTCTTTATTAAACAATTTAGAGTTAAGACATGCCAGAGTATTCAATAATAGAACCAACAACGGTGCCACTATCAGAACCATGATAGTCATGGGGCCAGTCCCCATATTTACTCTGCAAAACAACTGTTCTAAACACCTTCAAAAGAAATAAAAAAAGAAAATTAATAAAAATAAAAACTACATCTAATGGCTAATGGGTCACCTCGTTGTAAGGAAAAATATGAAAGCAATTTACTTTTAGGGATTAATTATTCAGAAAATAATTTCTATACCATAAGCTTCCACAAGAAAACCCCCATATAATAGTCCAAAATTCATTACATCTTTTACCGGTTAAAAAGCAAGACCCAAACTGCTTGAGGGATGATGGTGAAGTCCAATAGAGCAATAGTAGAAGCCACAGACAAAGTGATTAACCGTTCTTTTCTTTTTCTTTTTTTCTGTAGACAACCAAATCCTTAACTAGTGGGCACATCAGTTGCAGGGATTTCAAAATGTTAACGCACTATATTCTCTTCGATTTGCTTTGCGAGAAATCGGCTGCATTCAGACGTTGGTGCATAATCAAGAAATGTTTGATACGAGACAGGAACATTTTTGGCAATTGTACATCAAGGCATTAGATTCTGAATGATCGCCGTCAGTATAATATGATTTCGTCATTACAGTGTAGCCACTGATCGCCATCGATATAATCTGCCAACAACAGATGAGATTGAAATAATTTTACCTGATAACCACAATGGGGTTAGAGATGTTGTGTTGCATCTGAGATGTCGTGCAAAACTTTACCAAAATCTAACAGATATTGGACCCGATGAATTGGAAGCCCATGAAATTGGTCAACGAGTAGTTTTGCAGTCTTCGTTCCTTGGCAGTCCCAGACATATGTTTGAAATCTTTCAGGATTCAATGGCCATCACGCGGTACAATCATCATCCAGATACCTTTCTTACCATGACTGCAAATCCAGATTGGCCTGAAATTATTATTGCTTTATTACCACATTAAAAGGTAATTGATTGCCCTGGTTTGGTTGCCCGTATTTTTTAACTCACGAGAAAATTCTTAATGAACAAGATAAAACAAAAGAAAGTCTTTGGAAAAATTGTTGAACATGTCTTCACAATTGAATTTCGAAAAAGGGGACTGCCACGTATACATGCACTTTTTTTCCTCGAAAGTGCAGACAAAATTCAGACCTATGCTTAAGTTGATAGGGTGGTATGTGCAGAATTTCTCGAACCAAATCATGACCCTACATCATTTGAGACTCTCGAGTGTTGTATGGTATATGGACCTTGTGGTGCTCGAAATCTACAAGCATCATGCATGGAAAATGCACTAAACGATACCTTAAAGCATTTTCAGAAGCAACTATGGACCAAGATGGATATCCTGTATATCGTTGTCGTAATAATGGTAGATTGTATACTGTGAGGGGATCAAGAAGTTGATAATAGAAATGTGCCATATAAGGCATATCTTTCTAAACATTTCAACTGCCATATCAATGTGGAAGTTTATGCGGGAATAAAATGCGTCAAATATATTCATAAGTACATTTACAAAGGTTATGATCGGACAACTATGGTGTTAGGCGTAACAGACGAGATCCAACAATATCTCGACGCGAGGTATATTGGTCCCCCTGAAGTTGCTTGAGGAATTTTTGGCCATCATATGTATGAACAGATTCCAACAATTGTACAATTGACGGTCCATTTACCGGGAATGCATTGTGTCCTATTTGATCCAATCGAATCTCAGCTAGAATAGTGTCTAGAGCTGAGCAATAAGAGTCGACACTAATTGTTTTTTTTTACAAGTTGTGCTTCAAATGACGCTGCATGCACATTTACTTTCCAAGAATTTTCGCAACATTTTGTTTAGTACAAGCCTAACAAACTATGGAGACCAAGACAAAGAGGATTTGCAATTGGAAGAATGTACTTTGCCAGCCCTAATGCTTGTGAAAGATTTTCTTTTTGCGATTGTTGTTGACTGTTGTCAAAGGACCAAAATCATTTGAAAGCTTGCAAATGGTCAATAATATTTTGCACGATACATTTAAATCAACATGTGTTGCGAGAGAGCTTTTAGAGAATGATGAAGAATGGGTGCAATGCCTTCAAGAGGCTGCGGTAATGAAAACTGGATACCAACTGAGGAGATTGTTCATTGTTATTCTCACACAGTGTTCTCCATCGCAGCCACATGCTTTGTGGAATCAATTCTCAGCGAATATCTGTGATGAGCTTGCTCATAAAACTTGTACAATGTTTGCTATTCCTAATCCAACAGAGGTTCAAATTAAAGATTACGGCATGTATCTTCTCGATCAATTGCTTCAAGAGTCATGTAAAATCTAGAAAGATTTCATGCCCATGGCCCAATCCATTGGAAATTGGAGTGCCGCCGTTAGTAATAGATTGATATTGGAACATCAACAACCCATTTCAGATGCACAACACTGTATTATAGAAATTAATATTGATGGTCTTAATGTTGGGCAACGTACTGCTTACACTGCGATCACAACATCTGTCTTTGAGAATAGATGAACTACTTTTTTCCTAAATGGTAGTGCTGGAACAAGGAATGCATTTTTGTACAATCCCGTTGCAACAAGATGTTGTAGCCTTGAATATATTGTTGTTAGTGTGGCTTCATTTGGTATTGCATCTTTATTAATGATAGGAGGTCGCACTGCACATTCAACATTCTCCATCCCATTAGAGATTTCAAACAACTCAGCTTGTGATTTTAGCAAGCAATCATTACAAGCTGAGTTGTTTGTAAATACAAATCTAATAATATGGAATGAGATTCCTATGCAACATCGATATTGTGTTGAAGCAGTTGATCGCATAATTCAAAATATATACAATAATAACAAGCCATTTGGTGACATCACTATTGTTCTTAGTGGTGACTTTCGTCAAATGTTACCAGTGATACTAAGAGAAGTACGTGAGCAAACTATCGATGCATCAGTTAGATGATCAGTTGTATGGCAGAGTATACATGTCTTGACTTTGGATTTAAACAAGCGCTTTAACAGCGTGGATCATGATCATATTATTTGTAGAGATTTCTTTTCGAAGGTTATATTCTTTTATGGTATTGTTTTATAACAATAATTCATCTCATTATCATTTTATATTAATTTTACTACTTTTATAGATTGAAACCGACCTAAAGAGAAATCATAGAACTTTCATCAACACTACACAAGTGCCATAATATAAATAAGATGATATCCCTAGTTTATCCACAACTAGAACTTGCAGGTACGGTGACCTTGACATTTCTCTAACAGAACGCACAATTCTTTCGCCGCGGAATGACGACGTTAGTACTATAAATCTTGCAGCATTGAATACTTTTTTGGGCGAGACAACAACTTTGCAGCAGATAAATTGTCCAGAGATGATAAATTAGATCGCACACTTACCAATCGACATCCAAATGAGTATTTGAACTGATTAGATTCTCCTAGTTCACCGTTCAAATTAGATTTAAAAGTCGGTTTCCCTATAATGTTGTTGAGAAATATTGCACTAAAAGATGGACTTTGTAATGGGACGCGATTGATGATTACCAGATGTGGCTCGTGTATAATTGAACCTCTAATTTTAACTCGAGATCAATTTGGCAATTTGGCCTTTATTCTAAGGATATCATTGGCACCATCATCTTCTAAATTTCCTTTCGAAATGATAAGACGGCAATCTCTTTTCGCTTGCGTATGCCACGACAATCAATAAATCCCAAAGATAATCTGTGAAATGTGTTGGAATTGATTTGCGCACACCAGGTTCTAGTCATGGGCAACTATATGTGGCGTTATCTAGATGCACATTCACTGATTGCATGGCTTTTTCATCCTGAAAATGCTTCCAATTCCACAACAAATATCGTTTATCCCGATGTGTTATTAGAGTTTTTTCTGCTGATGAAATTTTCAACCATACTTAAGGTAAATTTCACCTCTTCATGTTGAAGTACAAGTATTTTCGTCCACTATATTTTATTTTACGGTATAACTTAACTTTTTAAGGATTTGAATGACAAAATTAGAGACTACAAAATCATAGAGTAAATGATAAATGCCACAACACTATTACCTTGGAGACATCGTAATAATGTAATGGATTTTAAGTTTTAAATTTAAGATCTGTTTCGTTTGAATATTTTAGATTGATTAATTTAAATTTCTTGCTTTCACAAATATATAGGTTGTTGTGCATGTTCCTCAATCTGCTCTTTGGACGCAGTACATATGCGTTGACACATATACATTTTGGAGAGCGATGAAGAGAACATTTGAAGATGCAGATGACCAATGAAGACGGCTTGAATTGCATTATTTGATTTTAGCAAAAATAACATTTTGAACGCATATAGCATTACTATAATTTTTTTTTGAATTGTATGTCATCCCCAATAGCACCACTTGCACACGGTTTGCTATGAACTAAAATGGCGATGTGTTCGAAGGGTTTCACTTGCCCAATGATCATGGTATCATTAGTTTTGCTTAGTATGCCAAATTATGCCTTCTTCTATTTTGGATAATTCATACTCCAAACTAACAAATTCACATTAAGTTTTTGTTATGAAGCTGTTGCAGTAGTAGTTTTTTAGGGGTCATGATTTGAGAATTTCAAATTATGTTTTGATTTCTACATTTTGTTTGGTGTCAAACGCTCAGATTTATTTGTTCTGAATTTTGATTTGCTTAATCCATGACATACTAATATTCATGCCGGTGGAATTAACCTCCATTTCAAATCTAACTTTTCTATTTGGTTTGCATCTCTGTTCATATTGCTAGTGAGTTTTTCGTTTTTAGATCGGTGCCGATGGTAAGAAGTTGTGTTGATTGCTGGTGAGTTTTTATTTGCTTCCCCTTTATTATCTTCTTATGATCTTGTTATAGATAACTATCTATCAAATTGAGCCGTTGTGATTTACCATGTGTTTATCTAAATTTTTATACATCAATGTGATTTACCATGAGATCGTTTTTACAGTTTCAACTGCTACTAATATGTCCAACAAAAATAGTTGATAGGTAAGGCTTCATTTCTAACAAAAATAGTTTACAGTGATCCTTCGCGATGTTTGTTAACATTACTGATCCTTCTTGGTGCTTATTCAACTGGTGATTATTGATCCATTTCTTCCCTTTCTTTTGTCTAGAAACATGAGAGGGGAAAAACAGGTTAAACTAGATCTTTCACGAGTAATTCCTCTGTTCATCATTTTGTCTTCTTTTTTTTGGGATTCGTTGGAAAATTGACCAGCAAATTGCAATGCAGGTTGCATCATCTTCTATTGTCTTCTTACTTGAACCGATTTTAGATTTTAATTGCATTTTCAAATTACATTCTTTAAAGTGACTGTATAATTTTTTTTCCTTCTTTCGTTGTCAAGAATTATGTTATCTACTAGGTTATACCTCTGTTTTTCCAAATTGGCTTTTTCCAGTTTGGGCATCTAATTTTTAGTTTCGAAAAGAGGAGTGCTACCACTGTGAAGTCGTTGCATATCAATACCGGGTAAGTTTGTCTTCAACCTTGCTTTCTTATTGATTCAACTTCTTGCTACCGGCACCGACCCAGAAGCGAAAAACTCACCAGCAATGTGAATAGAGATGCAAACCAAATAAAAAAATTAGATTTGAAATAGAGGTCAATTCCAACTGCATGAATATTAGTATGTCATGGATAAAACAAATCAAAATTCAAAACAAATAAATCTGAGCGTTTGACACCAAACAAAATCTAGAAACCAAGGCATAATTTGAAATTCTCATATCACGGCCCCTAAAAAAACTATTGCAGCAGCGGCTTTATAACATAAACTTAACATGAATTTGTTCGTTTGGGGTATGAACTATCCAAGATAGAAGAAGAAGGCATAATTCGGCATACTAAACAAAACCAATGATACCATGATCATTGTGCAAGTGAAACATTCGAACACATCGCCACTTTTGTTCATAGCAAACCGTGTGCAAGTGGTGCTACTGGGGATGACATATAACCCCAAAAAAAAATTATAGTAATGTTATATGCGTTTAAAATGTTATCTTTACAAAAATCAGATTATGCAATTCAACCTATCTTCATTGGCCATCTGCATCTTCAAATGTTCTCTTCATCGCTCTCCAAAATGTATGTGTCAACACATATATACTACGTCTAAAGAGCATATTGAGGAACATGCACAACAACCTATATATTTGCGAAAGCAAGAAATTTAAATTAATCAATCTAAAATATTCAAACAAAACAGATCTTAAATTTAAAACTTGAAATCCATTACATTATTAGGACGTCTCCAATGTAATAATGTTGTGGCATTTATCATTTGCTCTCTGATTTTGTAGTCTCTAACTTTGTCATCCCAATCCTAAAAAAATTTAAGTTACACCATAAAATAAAATATAGTTGACGAAAATACTTGCACTTCAACATGAATAGATGAAATTTACCTTAAATATGGTTGAAAATTTCATCAGCAGAAAATATTACAACACCACCTCGAGATAAACGATATTTGTTGTGGAATTGGAAGCATTTTTTGAAAGAAGAGGACATATGCAATCAGTGGGTGTGCATCTAGATAACGCCACATATAGTTACCCATGACTAGAAACCGGTGTGCGCAAATCAATTTCAACACATTTCACGGATTGTCTTTGGGATTTATTGATTGTCGTGGCATATGCAAGCGATAGGAAATTGTCGTCTTGTCATTTCGAAAGAAAATCCAGAAGATGATGGTGCCAATGATATCCTTAGAATGAAGGCCAAATTGCCAAATTTATCTCGAGTTAAAATTAGAGGTTCAATTATGCACGAGCCACATCTGGTAATCATCAATCGCGTCCCATTACAAAGTTCATCTTTTAGTGCAATATTTCTTAACAACATTATAAGGAAACCGACTTTTAAATCTAACTTGAACGGTGAACTAGGAGAATCTAATCAGTTCAAATACTGATTTGGATATCGATTGGTAAGTGTGCGATTTGATTTATCATCTCTAGACAATTTATCTGCTGCAAAGTTGTTGTCTCGCCCAAAAAAGTATTCAATGCTGCAAGATTTATAGCACTAATGTCGTCATTCCGTGCCGAAAGAATTGTGCGTTCTGTTAGAGAAATGTCAAGGTCACCGTACCCGCAAGTTCTAGTTGTGGATAAACTAGGGATATCATCTTATTTATATTATAGCACTTGTGTAGTGTTGATGAAAGTTCTATGATTTCTCTTTAGGTTGGTTCCAATCTATAAAAGTAGTAAAATTAATATAAAATGATAATGAGATTAATTATAGCTAGAAAACAATACCATAAAAGAATATAACATTCGCAAAGAAATCTCTACAAATAGTATGATCATGATCCGCGTTGTTTAAGCGCTTGTTTAAATCCAAAGTCAATACATGTATTCTCTACCATACAACTGATCATCTAACTGATGCACCGACAGTTTACTCACGTACTCCTTTTAGTATCACTGGTAACATTTGGCGAAAGTCACCACTAAGAACAATAGTGATGTCACCAAATGGCTTGTTATTATTGCATATATCTTGAAGTGTGCGATCAACTGCTTCAACACAATATCGATGTTGCATAGGAACCTCATCCCATATTATTAGATTTGTATTTCTAAACAACTCATCTCGTAATGATTGCTTGCTAAAACCACAAGTTAAGTTGTCTAAAATCTCTAATGGGATGGAGAATATTGAATGTGCAGTGCGACCTTCTATCATTAATAAAGATGCAATACCAAATGAAGCCACACTAACAACAATATATCCATGGCTACAACATCTTGTTGCAACGGGATTGTACAAAAATGCCTTCCTTGTTCCAGCACTACCGTTTAGGAAAAAAGTAGTTCATCTATTCTCAAAGACAGATGTGATCGCAATGTAAGTAGTACGTTGCCCAACATTAAGACCATCAACATTAATTTCTGTAATACAGTGTTGTGCATCTGAAATGGGTTGTTGATGTTCCAATATCAATATATTACTAACGGCGGCACTCTAATTTCTAATGGATTGAGGCATGGGTAAGAAATCTTTCTAGATTTTACATGACTCTTGAAGCAATTGATCGAGAAGATACATGCCGTAATCTTCAATTTGAACCTCTGTTGGATTAGGAATAGCAAGCATTGTACAAATTTTATGAGCATGATCATTACAGATATCTGTTGAGAGTTGATTCCACAAAGCATGTGGCTGCGATGGAGAACACTGTGTGAGAATAACAATGAACAATCTCCTCAGCTGGTATCCAATTTTCATTACCGCAGCCTCTTGAAGACATTGCACCCATTCTTCATCATCCTCTAAAAGCCCTCTTGCAACACATACTGATTTAAATGTATCGTGTAAAATATTATTAATCATTCGCTAGCTTTCAAATGATTTTGATCATTTAACAACAGTCGACGACAATTGCTAAAAAAAAATCTTTCACCTGCATTAAGGCTGGCAAAGTACATTCTTCCAATTGCAAACCCTCTTTGCCTTGGTCTCCATAGTTTGTTAGGCTTGTCCCAAACAAAATGTTGCGAAAATTATTGGTAAGTAAATGCACATGCAACGTCATTTAAAGCATAACATGTAAGAAAACCAATTAGAGTATACTCTTGTTGCTCAGCTCTAGACACTATTCAGGCAAATGATTCGGTTGAATCAAACAGGACACGATGCATTCCCGGTAAATGGACCGCCAATCATACAATTATGGGAATCTCTTCATGCATATGATAGCCAAAAATTCGCCAAGAACCTTTAGGGGACCAATATACCTCGCGTCGAGATACTGTTTTATCTTGTCTGTTACGCCCAACACCATAGTTGTCCGATCATAACCTTTGTAAATGTACTTGTCAATATATTTGATGCATCTTATTCCCGCACAAACTTCCACATTGATATGGTAGTTGAAGCGTTTAGAAAGATATGCATTATATGGTACAACCTCTATTATCAACTTCTTAACTGTTCACGATATACAATCTACTATTATTACGACGACGATATACAGGATATCCATCTTGGTCCATAGTTGCTTCTAAAAATGCTTTAGGGTATCGTTTAGTGCATTTTCTATTTTTCATGCATGATACTTGTGGATTTCAAGCACCATAAGGTCCATCTACCACACAAACACTTGAGAGTCTCAAATGGTGCAGGGCCATCATTTGATTCTAGAAATTCTGCACATACCACCATGTCAACCTGAGCACAAGTCTGAATTTTGTCTGTGCACCTTCGAGGAAAAGAAGTGCATGCATATGTGGCGGTCCCTTTTTTTGAAATTCAATTGTAAAGACATGTCCAACATTTTTTCCAAAAACTTTCTTTTATTCTATCCATTCATTAAGAATTTTCTTGAGTTCAAAAACCCGGGCAACCAAATTAGGGCAATCAATTGCTTTTTGATGTGGCAATAAAGCAGCAGTAATTTCAGGCCAATTTTGATTTTGCCGTCATGGTGAAAAAGGTATCTGGATGACGATTGTACCGCGTGATGGCCATTGAATCCTAAAAGATTTCAAACATGTCTGAGATTGCCAAGGAACGAAAACGGCAAAACTACTCGTTAACCCATTTCATGGGCTCTCAATTCACCGGGTCCAATATCTGTTAGATTTTGGTAAAATTCTGCACGAATTTGTCCTTGGTTATGCTTATAATATGACAATCAATTTTGTTCAGTTGCAGCCCAAGCATCTACAATAAATTCTTTGAATAATTTCCCAGCCTTAAAATAGAATAATACTCTGTGGGACGTTGAAACAAACGATAACCATAAAAGTGCATCTAAGTAAATCTTTCATTCTTATAACACCTATTATGACATCCCACCGTTTGAAGTCAGGATCCCAGCCAAGTTCACCATAGGGGAACAATAAAACGTAATGCAATGGTAAATAAGCTGGGTGGCAGTCATGAATTTAGATGAGTTTGTTATTTCCTCTAAGATGCAACATAATATCTCTAACCCCACTGTGGTCAATTCCATCTCTAGGTAAAATTATTGCAATCTTATCTACTGTTGGCAGATTATACCGACGGTGATTAGTGGTTGCACTTTAATGAACAAAAGCAAGTAAATTTTGACCAGCTAATACCAATTGATTTAAAATCTCATAAGCCCGAATAAACTTTTCTGGAAATGGATTAACTTCCAACGAAGTTTCGTGAATTGTTTAAAGGACATCTCTTCTCAAGTGAGGATTTCTACGACTGCGAACCCCAATTGCAGAGTGAGGGTCGTAAAATATATAATTGAGAATAAATCGCTTCTTATCCTGATTGTGGTAGTAATGCTTCCGTTCAGTGCTGCAACTCACCATGGATAGTGAATGAAGAAGGGCCCTTCCATTGAGTACTCCTGGATCCAATGTTACACTAAGTTTCGTCAAAGCGTTAACTGCATTGTACTCTCGAATATATTGTCGAAATGATTTTGATTGATCATCATTGCCATTATATAACTGTAAGGACCCGATTTTAGGTCACGGAGTTGACAAGGAAACAATAGAAGACGTGTTATCGGATTCATGTTAGGATTACATTAAGGTTGAAGAACCAAAGAGCTAAACTAAAAACAAGAGAGATATCAAGCCCAAACTCTTCTTTAAAAAAAAGGTTGGCCTTTCCCATAATCTTCTAAGCTCAACAAATTCACTAGTGTTACCCTAAAATAATTCCAAGTTCAAAGAATAAGAGAATTACATATAAGTTCAAAATTCGAGGAGAGAATATACTCAAAGACCTAATACCCCATAACTTGTAATAATTACACTTTTAACCCCAAATTTTTCAATAATTACACTTTTGGCTCAAGACACCAAAATTTATAATAAGTTGCAACTCTCATAAAAAAAACACTTTAGCTTCTCATATAAACCACTCTTAAGAGTTCTTGAAAATTTTAGTTTTGATAATTATGCATAAGTCCCTTGAAGCTTTATATTTACATAAAAGTCTCTGAGATATTTCTCATCCACTTTCTCTACACCCAACATTAATTAATATACAAAAATATGTATAATGAATACACATATAACATCTATGCATGGCCACCTAAGAGTATGTGCCAAAATATTTTATTAATTAAATAAATAAATAATAAGTAAAATCAAATCAAATCAAGTTCCAACTTCCAAGACATAATCCTTATGCTTCCAAGACTTACAATGAAATAATAATAATAATAACAATAGCAATAACAATGAAATAATAGAACAAACTTCAATTTGGCCCAACTTGAATTAATTCTGCTCAATTCTTTTCCTTGGACTTGAGTTAGGCCAAATTGGCCCAATAACCTAATCTTAAACCCAACAAAGAACTAGGTTTTGAACACAAATAATTAAAACACCCAAATTCATAACCTAGGCCCAGTTCTTAAAAATTAAGCACACAACCCAACCCAAACTCTTCTTTATAGCCCAAACAAATCCTTGTGTGTATATGTATATATTTTTATTGTCAAAAAAAATTAATTAAACTTTAAAAATCTAATTTTAATTAAAATAATGTGTTTATATAGTTTAATTTAATTAATAAAAAACTATATATTCAAGTTTCCAATTAAAAGTCCATTTTAAAGAATTACACAAAGACTTATTTTGACACGTCCTTGATGTAATTGTATCCAACTATTATAACAACATTATAAATTATAAAAGTAATGCATAAAAACATTAATTTAGTTCAATACTAGTAAAAAAGTAACCAAAAATATACATCAAGTCACTTTTTAAACATTTTTCCTTAACAATGATGTATAATTATATCATCAAACCTCTAATATATCATTATAATACAATTAAAATTCAAAATTGGAGCCAAATTTCAGCTTGGCCGAAATCCCCACCCCCCTCCTTTTTCTTTTTGCTACACCACTCCACTCCACCTTTCACCCCATCAATAGGCATGCATGCATGCCTTACACACACTCATGATGAAGCCTCCACTCAAATTTTTAACTTAAAAATGCCACCAAGCCCCCCACCCCCCACCCCCAATTT
>JAOTRH010132944.1:0-14174 GCA_034768845.1 Heliamphora exappendiculata | reverse complement strand
AAATTACACTATTAACTTGAAAGATTAAAATAAGAAAAATGAGAATAACATTAACTAACATAAAATGTATTTTTATTATTTTTGTGCTTTTTGTGGTTAATAAAAGAAAAAAAATACTATAGAAGAAAAATTAAGTTAACAAAGAAAGATTTTAAAAGAATAAAAGAAGATTTAACATTTTATATTTTTAAAAGAGAAAATAAAAGAAAATGGAGGAAACTAAAAGAGATGAAAAGCAAAATCGAATTTTCCTTTAAAGAGAAAATTATGATGTTTTTTTTTTGTGATTTTTGGTTTAACAAAGTAAAAGAAAAGGAAGATAAAAGAAAATAAAATCATAACAAAAGAAAATAAATTTTTGTAAGAAAAATGAATACTAATATTACAAGAAAAGAAATGTTAAATGGAAATTTGTAAGGAAATTAAAACTAATATTAAAAGAAAATAATAGAAAAAAAAATTACACTAATAAAATAAAGAGAATAAAAGCCAGAAAAGAAAAAGAAAATAAAAATAAAAAAAATATTAAATTAGAAGAACATCTAAGCTAATATCAAAAGAACATTTAGGTTGGTATTAGCAAAATAATATTAAACTAAAATTAAAAAAAAAGAAAAAACTAGTATTTAAATGAAATATAAAATTTAAACTTAAAAGAAAGAGGAAATAAAAATGGTGTAAAGGAAATTTAAAGTTAATAAATAAAGTACTCAAAAAAGAAAAATTAAAGTAATGCTAGAAAAAAATAAACATTAAACTAGAAGAAAATAAAATGAAGCATTAAATTAATTAGTACAAGAAAACGAAATAAAATGCTATTGAAATAAAATTTAAATTAAAAAAAATTAAATACTAGAACATTAAATTAATGTAAAAAGAAAGAAAAAGAAAAGGAATAAAATACTAGAATTTAAATGGATGTAATATTGACTATTACAACTATTTTTATGTAAGTGCATTGGATTATAACAATTAACAATATTGATAAATTGTAATTGTAAAAAATATTAGCACTATTTAATGATTTAACAATTTATAATAAGCTTAAAATGTAAGTAAGTAAACCAACAAAACAAGTAAACTACATAAGTTAAAACATGAATTTAAACATAAGTAAAACAAGAATGTAACTGAAACGAATACGTGAAAATTGACCCGATCACTCCAAAAGAGAGAAGATGGAGCTAGAAAGACTGGGAATCTAAGCAGAATTCCTGGATTGCTAAGGAATCCTCAAGTTGGGGAATGTGGGCTGGCAATTTGATCCTCGAGCGATGATCCAAGCTAGGGTTTGGGACTATCGGAGGCTCGGATCTTGATATTTCAACAGGGCTTCAGCGTCGGGGCTTGAAATTGCTCGGCGACTCGGTAGAGCTTCTCTCACTAAACCTCTCTATATTTTTCTGTCCTTGAAAATGTACCAGAGGTACGGTATTTATAGAATTCTTTAACCAATGAGACGCTGCCACGTTCTAAGGCATGTCAGGCCATTTGGAGTTGGTGGCCACCACAATGTGAGTTGGCGGTCGCCATGTTGGAGTTGGCGGTCGCATGTTTAAAAAGGTTTCACATGGTTCTATTGGCGGTCGCCACAATGAACATGACGGTTGCCACTTCTGGCAATGACTTGGGCAACAAGTTATCGATGGTTTGGTATAACTTTATTGGTTTTGAAGGTTTTTGATGGTTGGGTTCAATTACCGAGCTTGGATCACTTTCCGAGGATCGAACCGAGACACCATTCTAACTGTTTTCATCATCGGATTCACCTAAGATTAGATGGGGTCAAATTTGGGTGTCTATAGTTGACCCTCTTTGATATAACTCGTATAGCAACGCGTGATACAAGTTATATCAAAGACCTTAGAGACGACAGCAATTTGACCGAACCGTCAATTTTAGGCCACAAACACACAAGCATACATATAATGTTGGTCGTACTCGAACTTTCATCAAGTTGTCTACGTACCCCATTTTTGCTAGGGATCAAACCAAAACGTAGTTCCTGGGGCAAAATACAAATATGCAAGAAATATGATGCAAAATGTAACATGATATAAGTGTTAACATGATGTAAATGCTGGTATAATGTAAGTAGATCCTAAAGATCGAGTTTAAGATCTAAAGGGAAGCACAAAGATCGAGTTAAGATCTAAGAACTCGGTTGTGGATAAAATAATTTTAAAAGGATTGAGTTAGGATCTAAGAAATTACCTTAACCGGAAGAGCAATTGATCGATCGAGTTAAGACCTCACAATTTCGGGATGGAAGCGGAATAAAAATAATTAAAAGCCAAATTTATAACTTAAATTTAGATTTATCGAAAGAAAACCGCGAATTAATAGGTCAAGTTAAGACCTAAAAATTCGGGATAAGGCGTGAGATAAAAAAATAACTAAAAGCCTAGTTACGGCTTAAAATTAAATTTATCAGAAGAAAACTACGAATTAATAGGTCGAGTTAAGATCTGAAAATTTGAGGCTGAAAATTCGGGACAAGGCGTGAGATAAAAAATAATAAAAAGCCTAATTACGGCTTAAAATTAAATTTATCGAAAGAAGACCGTAAATTAATAGGTCGAGTTAAGACCTGAAAACTCGGGACAAGGCGTGAGATAAAAACAATCAAAAGCCTAGTTACGGCTTAAAATTAATTTTATCAGAGTGGAATCATCGCAAAAAGATGGAATAGTAAAACAAGTTTTTTTAAAATTGTTATCATACTTGCAAAATGCAAACACATATAAAGTCAATATGCACAAAAACACAAATAGCACACCATAAGAAAATAAAATTATTTATGTATTTTTAAAAATTATTTCTATTAATAAGGTGTGCATAAATACGAAATAAAACACCTATAACTAAAAGCAAATACAATAATCATAATAAAAACCACCCAGATGGCCCCTTAGGAACCCCAAAAGGTCATTTTGATATTTTGACATGGCAGTCGCCATGACGAATGGGACGTGACGGTTGAAACATGGCGGTCGCCAAGACAGAATCCCTCTGACATGGCGGCCGCCCACTTAAAACCCTTACAACATGGCGGTCGCCATGTGTTCCCTCACTAACCTGGCGGACGCCATAATAGAAAGTGGCGGCCGCTAACTCCAAACGCGGATAAGGATCTTTGAGGCGCGCGGAGTGGGCTCATTTGTGTATACCCTCTCTCTCTCTCTAACCTCCCTGTGCTCTCAAACTCTCTCCCGCTCTTTCTTTCTTCCAACTCTCTCTTGCTTTCTTCTTGCTCCTTCTTGTAATCACACGATGTTTACTCTACTATTCGTGATTCCGTTCCTTTTCATGGCGGGCTCAGGCCAGGGAGATGATGACTTGGGGGCGCGTTAGGGCTCTTCTGCTGCTGGGAGCTCCTCAATCGGGATTCTCGGGGTTACATCCACTAGCCAGCCCGCTGGTGGGGTCATTGCTACTCAGCCTTCCACTGCGCTGGGTGCGATGGATGCCCTTGTATTTGAGGCAGAGCACGTGTCCCGCCGAGTTGAGGAGGAGGTACAGGCGGCTGCTAAGGCCGAGATGGCCGATTTCCTTGACCCCGACGTTGGGGAGGGCCATCCAGCGCCCTTTGATCCACACACATATGCTCCGGTCCCTCATCGCATAGTATCCCGCGGGATGAGGGGCTATGAGCCGCCCACGGATTCTGTTGCTACTAACGTGTTGCTGTGGGAGCCCGACCATCACATCTCTCGACAGCAACCTTCGGTAGGTTCCCTATCTTTACTATTTCAAATTCAAAACATGTTTTTATGATATAACAAATGTAGACGCATGCCTAAGATCCCCTGTATGATATGATGATTGCTGTGATGACTTGTACATAGTTTTTGAGATTTAGATATGCAAAACTTAGTTTTAGATACTTATGCAATGGAGTTTAAAAGAGTAGGGACACTAGGATTTGAACAAACAATAAAAGTGACAATTTATTTTATCACGAAAGATAAAGGGATTGAAATTCTATTTTATTTTTTTAGGAAAAACATAAAACTAAGGGATTGATTTTTTAAAAGTTATTTTTGGGGTTAGACATAAAAATCTAAGGGACTGAAATTTTTTTTTTGGCATGAAAATTAAAGAAAGAATTTTATCAGAAATCCTAAAAAATTAGAGGCAATGTTGTTGAAAATTCTAGAAATTGAGAAAAAGTTTTAAGATAATTCTAGAAATTTTAAAAAAATATTAGAAAATTAAAAAAATTTGGACAAAAGGGGCAAAACACCAACATTAAAGGGAAAATTTTATTTGCCCTTTTTTTTAATAATTATTATTTTTTTAACACAAAAAGGTAGAGAACTGCGTGACGTACCAAGGCTTAGGGTTTCTAGTCTTTTACTAGGGTGTACAAAAATCAAAAAATCGTCACTTACACACGAACCTAAGGTTAGAAGGATTTGCCTGATTTTACCAGGGCTTGGGATTTCTAGTCTTTTACTAGGGCGTGCAAAAGCTAAAGGGTTGTCACATACACATGAATCTAGGGTTACCTGACATACCAGGGCTTAGAATGCTTAGTCTTTTTCTAGGGCTTGAGAGAACCGAATGGTCGTCACATACACACAAACCTAGGGTTTGGGTGCTTAGTCTTTTTCTAGGGCTTTTCAGAGAACCGAATGGTCGTCACATACACACAAACCTAGGGTTTGGGATTTGCCTGGTTTACCAGGGCTTGAAAGAACCGAATGGTCGTCACTTACGCACGAACATAGGGCTTGGGTGCCTAGTCTTTTTCTAGGGCTTTTGAGAGAACCGAATGGTCGTCACATACACACGAACCTAGAATTTGGGATTTGCCTAGTTTACCAGGGCTTGAAGGAACTGAAGGGTCGTCACTTACACATGAACCTAGGGCTTGTGTGCCTAGTCTTTTTCTAGGGCTTTTGAGAGAACCGAAGGGTCGTCACATACACACGAACCTAGGGTTTGGGATTTGCCTAGTTTACCAGGGTTTAAAAGAACCGAAGTGTCGTCACTTACACACGAACCTAGAGCTTGGGTTCCTAGTCTTTTCCTAGGGCTTTTAAGAGAACCGAAGGGTCGTCACGTACACACGAACCTAGGGTTTGGGATTTGCCTAGTTTACGAGGGCTTGAAAGAACCGAAGGGTTGCCACTTACATACGAACCTAGAGCTTGGGTGCCTAGTCTTTTTCTAGGGATTTTAAGAGAACCGAAGGGTCGTCACATACACACAAACCTAGGGTTTGGGTGCCTAGTCTTTTTCTAGGGCTTTTGAGAGAACCGAAGGGTTGTCACATACACACGAACCTAGGGTTAGAAGGATTTACCTGATTTACCAGGGATTGAAAGAACCGAAGGGTCGTCACTTACACACGAACGTAGGGCTTAGGTGCCGAGTCTTTTTCTAAGGCTTTTGAGAGAAGCGACGTCACATACACATGAACCTAGGATTTTGGTGCCTAGTCTTTTTTAGGGCTTTTGAGAGAACCGAAGGGTTGTCACTTACACATGAACCTAGGGTTAGGGTGATTTGCCTGGTCTATCAAGGCTTGAAAGAATCGAAGGGTCGTCACTTACACACGAACCTAGGGTTGGGTGCCTAGTCTTTTTCTAGGGCTTTTGAGAGAATCGAAGGGTCGTTACATACACACGAACCTAGGATTAGGGTGCCTATATTTTTCTAGGGCTTTTGAGAGAACTGAAGGGTCATCACATACACACGAACCTAGGGTTTGGGTGCTTAGTCTTTTTATGCACTTTTCTTATTTGATCTGCCCTTTATATATTCTCTATTTGTCATCTCTTTTCAGGCTGGTCATTATGTTAGAGGTTTGGGAGATACTGCCTCCGGGGAGGTATTGGAGTGGTATGATACCCACCCTACTACTAGTCGGGCCATTATTGATGCCTCCAACTTTGCTCGATTCATACCCTTATTGGGTGGGACGAGTAATGACCGGGTCTGGCTGACGGCCTTTGCTGAGCGGTGGTGGGATACTACCAACACTTTCTATTTCACCACCTTCGAGGCTACTCTGACGCCTCTAGATTTCGCTCTGATCACCCACATCCGGGTTGGTGGAGCGCCTATTCCATTTGATCCATCCATAGCTTAGTCTGCCGACACGCTACTGTATTTCCTCGGAGCCATCCCTGCATAGATAGACAGAGACTGGGTTCGATACACCTGGTTCTTCAAGCGCTTCCGCCACTTTCACTACTTTGAGCCCCGCCACTACGAGTGGGTCGCCCAGGGCTTTTTGATGTATATGTTTGGTACCTCCTTATTTTTGAACAAGGAGAATACCATTCATCTGCATTACCTTGTCGCCCTCGCTCGTTTGGACCGAGTTACTTCATTTAACTAGGGAGGGGCTGCTCTTGCCACCCTCTATGGATTTATGCGAACACTGGCCCGGTTCCCCTAGGAGCTTAGCATCGGGGGATACTGGAGGGTCTGGGAGGTATGATTTAGTTTCTGCCTTTTTCCATTCATTTCCACTCCTTTGTTATCCATTATTTGCTGGTTGACACCTTTTTCTTTGCAGCTGTGGACTTACGAGTTTCTCGGGCTTCATGTCCCGGCGAACTCTACAGCAGACCCTCTAGTTATTCTCTGAGCAGCCCGATGGTCCCGAGGGCTAAAGGGGAAGAAGGCTAGGGGGAAGGACATTGACTGCTTTCGAGTCTCCTTGGACCGGATGCCTCCCGAGCAGGTATCATTTTTACCATTTTCTACGATGTTCTCTGTACTGTATACTTTTATTCTGCGCACTAATCACTGTATTCTGTATTCACTGCTTACTATTTTCTTTTTGTATTATTCTTTGAATTATTGCAGGTTCACTGGGATGTCTGGTGAAGAGTAGAGGATCGGGCCGACGCAGATCTGATGCGCAGTCAGGATCTCACCTCGAGGCGGGTCCTACTAGAGGGCCCATTCGGTAGGGAGTACTATCTTGGCGAGCGAGTGGTTTTCCAGTCACTTGGCCTTGATCATTTCTGGATACTGGTGGTTCCTCCAGCCTGCATGCGCCAGACTGATTATCTAGGTTGCATTGACTTGCTGCTGGAGACGGTGGGGACCCCAATTTCAGAGCTACTGGTGGTGGAAGGGGACTACACAGTCTGGGCCCAGGCACACCTGATGGGTCCCTTAGGTCCTGGCCCGGCTGCCCCTGGTGGCAAGAGGAGAGGACTAGTACCGGAGGTATCTAACGCCGGTGCTGCTGCTGCTGATGAAGTTGGTGGAGGGATGAGGAGTTCGAATATCCCATGGGAGATCCAAACAGTAGCATACGGCTACCCCTTCCCTCTGCCAATTCCAGTTCCACCGGCACCTGAGTTCAGGGATGAGCTCAGTCAGGTTTGTCTTGGTCTTTTTTCCTTTTATCTGATTACTTACTTTCTTTGTTCGTCTATTTAAACTGCCTAACTTCTCTTTGCAGGTTAACTAGGCATGGCTGGATCATCTGCTGCTGGTCCTTACCCGACAGGGAGCACTGATCCATCAGCTTGATGCCACTGTCCGAGCAGCCGGTATTTCATTTACTCCGGCAACTATAGTAAGTGTCTTCACTACTTCGTTTATTCTTTCTGCACTTTTTTTTGTACTCTATTTTGATCCCTATTTTTCTTCTCACAGCCTTCTGTCCTAGCTACTGGTATAGTACCTCCACGGGCTCCGGGTCCTACCCCAGTTCCAGTCTCGGCTCGAGGTCGCGGGTCTCGTGCTGCTTCTTCTAGAGCCCACCCCAGAGGATCCGTTTCTTCTGCCAGGAGCCGCTTTAGAGCCATATCTTCTTCTTCCGGCAGTGATGATGGTGACGATGACATCGAGTAGCTCTTCGAGGATGTCAGCTCAGATGAGGCCAGTCCTTCCTCCCACTGAGTCTGCCCGAGACATGTCTGAGAGAGAGAGAGAGAGAGCTCCCCCTCCCCAGTTACATTTATTTATCTGACACATTTATTTTGATGGGCCTGGGTGCCCCAGTTTGATACATTTTATACATTTACTTGATCCATGGGCCTACGTGCCCCAGTTTACTGTTTATTGGGTCTAGGTGCCCAAGTTTACATTATATTACCTTTTATGCATATTTGGGCCTTCGTGCCATTTTATTGCTTGATATTCATCTACCGTGTGATTCTCTCTTATTTACTACTCAAACTGTCTTGTATGTACAATGCGAATGTCAACATTTTACACAAGCCACAAAAATTGCAAACTGAATACACTCGCCATATTTGAACATGGCGGCCGCCATAATCCAACATGGCGGTCACCACTTCCATCCTGGCGGCCATCTGGTCAAAGTGATGATGTTACTGTACGGTGCTTTTAAAGTTAGTGGTCGCCAACTCCAAGGTGTCGGCCGCCACAATTAGTGTGCCGAATTTTTGAAATTTTGCCTTTACCTGCCTTATAAATACAGCCCTAGAGGCCCCATTTTCTGTTACTCACACTTAGATGACTACCCCACTTTCTTCATTGATTGAGGTATTCTCCCACATTGTACGTTTGAATTTTTTTCCTGTTGGTATCAACTCTTTGTTTCATCTAATGGCTATAAAGACTGACGAACCATTGCTGAAAGCTGCTGCCTAACTATGGGATCCTCAGTCTCACGTCTTTCGATTTAGCCTTGAAGAGCTATGCCCCACTGTGGAGGAGTTTGCTGCTATCTTGAACTTGACTTCGCGGAGCTCAGTTGTAGTTCCCACTTTCTCCCTTTCGGCTCGGCAGCAGGTGATGGGACTTTATGGTCTGTCTAGGATGGAAGCCTCCTTTTGGATATCGGGTGACTACCTTGACATTCCGTGGCTTGTTGAGAGGTTTCGTCCCACCGGTGACCTTAGTGACCTTAATTTTCAGCTGCGGCAACGTTATGCCCTTTGCTTTTGTCTTCTTACCTGGTACCTTCTTGTCCCTCCTGACGAGCGAGTTAGCTGTGCATTGGTTGACATTACCGATCAAATATGGATAGAAAAGGACTTCGTTCCTCTTATCTTAACTGAAACACAGTTAGGCTTAGATGCTGTTTATCGTGGTGAGACTGCTACCTTTGCTGGCAGCCCTTTACTTCTTCAAGTGAACTCAAACCTTTCTCTTCATCTAGCTTTCTGTCATACTGTGAAGGTTTTCTCTCACTGTTCTAACTTTTGCTACAGATTCGGCTGATAGAGAAGGTAAATCTTTTGCAAAAATCACATACTAACAGACACAATGCTGCATCTTTCCTTTACCCCCCCGTTATCAGATATGTGACACCGAGGCAGCTTGGCAACAGTATCTTTCTTCTCTGATCGGTCCAGATATTACCTGGTAGTGTCCTTCGTGGCGGATTCTTACCATGACTTTGACTACTATGGAGCACCCTAGTGTTCTGCTGGTCGGCCTGCATCAGACTACCTTCTATTACCCCCATTAGTTCATGCAGAAGTTCAGTCGCAATCAGATCATCTTTCCCAGCATTCGAGGTCGTCTGTTCTCATCTATACTACGGGCCCCGTTTCTATCATCATATTAGGATGCCTGACCATCTCGCTCATTGATGGAGATGCATGAGTTGCAGTGTTCTGATATTTTTGCTGAATACAAGACATGGCTGATGCAAGATGGGGAGAAGAAAGATAAAGAAGAATAAAAACGAGCAGCAAAAAGAAGGAGAACTTGAGGCCTCTTGCTTTGTTTCGAAAATTTCATAGCTTTCTTTTTTATTTTGTTTGTAGAGTTTGGGACTTGCATGCCATTCCTTTTATTCAAAAACTTTGTAATTCTGATGAAAGTAATGAAAGACTCCCACTGTATGTTTAAGACGGTTTAAATTTATCCAAAGTTTTAATGACTTTATTATCAAAATTTAGAAATTAATTTGCATTGGTCTTACTTAGATTCAAAGATGGTTAAAAACAAAGAATGTGACCGAACTTCTTAAAAGAAGCTGCCTACGTAACCTAAAAGATGGAATCAGGCCTTAACGTAGTTCGGGCACGATTTTCACTTGGGTATTGACACTTTTCTTTTGTAGTGCCCTAACTTTTGCCAAGGTCACCCTTTCGGGTTTTCGGCTTTGCGGGCTGCTCTAACTTTTACCTGAGTTGCCTTTTCGATCTTCAACTCTGCAAGCTTTTATTTTATCTTTATTTTTATCTCAAGGATAGTACTTTTTTAGCTGATCGAGATTAACTGGAATACATTGCCATCCAGATCCATAATGATAACTACACCACCGGTCATGATGGTTTTGATGAGAAATGGTCCGGACCAGTTTGGCTTGAACTTTCTCCTCGGGTCGAAGATGGGAGCAATGACTTCCTTAAGAACTAAATCCCCTTCTCTGAGATTCTAAGTCTTGACCTTTTTATTGAATGCTCGATCTATCCTCCTTTGTTAACCCTGTACATGAAACAGAGCTTACAGCCTTCTTTCATCAAACAAGAGCAACTCTTCCATTTGGTTCCACTGCCATTCTGCTTCTGGAATACTAGCCTCAGCCATTACTCTCAGCGAGGGGATTTCCACTTCAATGGGAAGCACAGCTTCCATCCTGTACACTAAAGACTATGGCGTAGTTTCGGTTGAAGTTTTGATCGACGTTTGGTATCCCCAGAGTGCAAATGGTAGATGTTCCGGCCAATCTTTATGTGAGTTGATTGCTTTTTGCAGAATTTTCTTAATATTCTTGTTTGCTGCTTCGACCGCTCAATTGGTCTGCGGCCGATATGGTGAGGACTTATAAGCCGTTATCCGGTATTCCTCAAAAAGATCCAAGACCTCCCCTTCGAAATGTGAACCATTATCCGAGATGACCCCATGAGGAACTCTGTACCGACAAATGATATTTTTCTTGATGAACTTAGTAACATGGGAGGCTTTCAATACTGAGTAGGAAGTTGCTTCCACCCACTTGGTGAAATAGTCGATGGCCACTAAGATAAACTCATGTCCATTGGATGCCTTCGGTGTTACTCTGCCAATCACGTCGATGCCCCATACTGAGAATGGCCATGTGACGTCAGGTTATACAGCTGAGACGGGGGAACGAGCATAAGGTTTGCATGAATCTGGCATTTGTGGCACCTCCACACGAACTTTATACAATTTGTCTCCATTATCATCTAAAAGTATCCTTGTCATAGGATCTTCTTAGCTAACATATTTCCACTCATGTGTGGCCCACAGACTTCTGCGTGTATTTTTTTCATCAAATTTTGGCCCTCTTCCATGTTTGCACATAGCTTATTGACTCCAAAATGTCCTCATTTATATAATTTGCCACCGCAAATGAAAAATTATGCAAATAGTTTTCGTATTGCCCTTTTGTCCTTCTTGTTGGCAAACATAGGATACTCTCCCTTCTGCACGAAGTTTTGAATGTCGAAATACCATGGAAGATCGTCAGTGCTATCTTCAATTACGACTGTCATTTCATATGCTAGCCTTTTTTTCTGTTTAATTATCAAGGGCCTCATTCGAACTCCGGGCGGTATGTCAATCATGGATGCTAGGGTGGCGAGTGCATCGGTGAACTTGTTCTGCAATCTTGGCACATGGGTAAAGATTATTGATTCAAAGCACGGTATCAGCTTCTCTAGCTCCTGACGGTAGAGAATCAATGTTACGTCCCTGACCTTCCATTCTCCTTTAGCTTGTGAAACCACTAGTGCTGAGTCTCCGATGACTTCCAGCTTCCTTGCCCCTAGTTCTAAGGCTGCCTCCAATCCAGCTAAATATGCTTCATACTTAGCCTGATTGCTGGTGACTTCAAAATTGACCTTCAATGATATGGGGACATGCAATTCGTCGGGGGTGAAAAAGAGGACTCCTATTTCGTAGCCATATTGATTGGATGCGCCATCAAAATATAGAGTCTATTTGTCATCCCCAACTTTCATTAGCTATTCATCAAGAAACTGGAATTCTGTGTCTTTGCCTCTTTCAACTGGTTGGTCGGCCAGGAATTTCGCCACTGCTCTGCCCTTGACTGACTTTCGGGTGACATACTAAAGATCAAATTCAGATAACAACAGCAACTATCGAGCCAACCTTCCTGTCAGTGCTGGCTTTTCAAACAAGTATTTCAATGGATCCATCCGAGGGATGATATTTACTGTGAAAGACAACATGTAATGTCTCAGTTTTCGGGAAGCCCACACCAAGGCCCAACACGTCTTTTCAAGCAATATGTACCGTATTTTTGACCCGATCATTTTCTTGCTTAAATAGTAAACAACCTTTTCGATTCTAGTTTCTCCTTCTTGTGCCAGCATTCATCTCATAACTGAGTCAGTCACTGACAAGTAGAGGATAAATGGCCTATCAGGTTCGGGAGGAGCTAAAATAGGTGAATTTTGTAGGTACTATCGTACGGCATCAAAGGCATCTTGACATTTCTGATCCCATTTGAATTTGACCCCTTTCTTCAGCAGACAGAAGAGCGGCTCGTAGGTAGTTGTCAGTTTTGCGATGAATCGACTGATAAACTGTATCTTACCCAGAAAGCCCTGGACTTATTGCTCGGTCCTCGGAGGAGGCATTTTCAAAATTTCTTTAATCTTTGAAGGGTTGACTTCGATACCCCGTTGAGTGATCATAAATCTAAGCATCTTATCGATAGTAACTCCGAAGGCACATTTCTGTGGGTTGAGTCACATCTTGTACTTTCGAATTCTTTCGAAGAATCTTCGTAATGCTACAATGTGGACATCCTGATCTTTTGACTTGACTATCATATCGTCCACGTACACCTCGACCTCCTTATGTATCATGTCATGCAGTAAAGTAGTGGCAGCCCTTTGATAGGTTGCCCCTCTATTTTTCAAGCCAAACGGCATTACACGATAACAATAGGTACCCCAGGGCGTGGTGAATGTTGTCTTTTCTCTGTTCTCAAAATCCATTAGAATTTGGTTATATCCAGGAAAATCATCCCTAAATGACAACAAGGCGTGCCCCGTTGTACTATCTACCAAGACATCAATGTGTGGCAGTGAAAAATCGTCTTTAGGGTTAGCCTTGTTGAGATCTCAAAAATTTACGCAGACTTGAATACGACCATCCTTCTTTAAAACTGGCACGATGTTGGCTACCCATTTTGGATACTCGGTTAGCATTAGGAATCCATCTTTGATTTGTTTGGCGACCTCTTCTTTGATCTTTAGAGCCCATTCTGGCTGGATCCGTCTTAACTTTTGTTTGACCGATTTAGCATCAGGGTATAAGGGGATATGGTGTTGGACAATGTCAGGATCAATTTCGGATATATGCTCGTAGGACCATGAAAATACATCTTTGAATTCTTTTAATAAAGTTATTAGGTTCTCTCGTTCAACTGAGGATAAAAAAGAACCAATTTGAATATTTTGCGGGTTAGTTTTATTACCCATATTTATTGACAAAGTTTCTTCAATTATTGGTTAGGCACGCATTTTTTCTTCTCTTTTTATTAAAAGTTTTATTTCTTCGGAGATATCTCTGTTGAATTCAAAATCGTCAGAAGGCGTATGAAATAAATCAAACAAAGTAGAGTAACCGGAAATCTTGTTCATTTCATCAAAAACAGAGGAGATTACAAACTCGATGGTAAAAGCTGGGAGAGGAGCACCAATAGATGTGCCCTCGATTACAGATTTTGACTCAAACTTGGGCTCATGATAGACAACCTGCATATTACAAGACTCCAGGGTCTAATTTTTCACTTCTTTTGTAGCCGCATCGACAATGAGCTTGGTGCAATCTGCCGGTGCGTTGAAACCCATCATGGAGCAGTCTGATTCAGTTATACGTAGCTGAGCCATCTTCTCGTTGAACAGCACTCCCAGGTCGGTACCGTCAAGTTTGTCAGCCCAATCTTCTTCCTGAACCTTTTTTTCTTCCTTTTCTCCTTCCACTATTTCTTTTGTTGGGAATGTATACTGAAATGTCATACTTTTATGTATTTTATTCTGAATTCCTGGCATATTAATGACAAATATTTTAGATGATTTTGCATTTATGGTTTCATAGTTTTGTTTGTGATATATAAATGCATAGTCCATATATTATGTCAAGTATTTGACTCGGTGCGTGATGCACGGAAGATTGGGTCAAAGGTTCTGACAGATTATACATGTAGGCTCACAATCGCAATGGACCCAGACATTCTATTGGTACGATTGTAGTACATCGTTATAGTAGCTGGTCTTGGC
>JAOTRH010132943.1:0-45900 GCA_034768845.1 Heliamphora exappendiculata | reverse complement strand
TGAGGTTTGGTCGTAGCGGGAAGCTATCACCGCGCTTCATTGGACCATTTGAGATCCTTGACAGGATTGGTGAGGTTTCTTATCGTTTGGCTTTTCCACCTTAGTTAGCATCTGTGCATAACGTGCTCCACGTTTCTATGCTTCGGAGGTACGAGCCTGATCCTTCACGTGTGTTAGATTGGGCTGAGCAGCAGGTTGAGGAGGATGCCACTTATGAGGAGCGTCCAGTGAGAATTCTTGATACGTAGGAGCGGGTATTGCGGGGCAGAACCATTGCATTAGTTAAGGTCTTATGGCATCATCACGGGGATGAGAAAGCTACATGGGAGCTGGAGTCTGAGATGTGTGCTAGATACCTAGACCTCTTTACCTAGTGACCTTGTTACGAATTTTTAGAGAAAAATTCCTTAAGGGGGGGAGAGTTGTGAGACCCTGAACCTTTTAATTTTGAGTTGTTTATATACATGACGCTTTTATTCTAGTATATGTTGGCATCGATGCATGATTTATGCTTTTAAGTTGTAAAAAAGCATGTGTAAATGTGCTTTATACTTTCCCAGACCTTGGTTAGGTGGGTTGGGCTGGTTTTTGGCTTGAAACATAGTAGCAAATTCCAGTACGTCTCTGGTGTGGAGTTTGGTTGACTTGAGGCTCCAGTCCGGTTGATTGAACTTGTTTTGTGGAGTTCGGTCGACTGAACTCAGTGGTTCGATCGACAGAACAGAGCAAATTTTGGTTTTCTATAAAGGATCCAGTGGCGGTGTTTTTTAGAGAAAAACCTTACTTTAGACCTAAGTTTCCCTTTTCTCCTCTTTCTCTCTAGCTTTGAGGAGCCGGGGCTTGGTTTGTTGTTGATTCTTTTGTGGATTCTTGCTATTAGGGCCGAGGGTTTCGCATCCATCCGGTCGAATTCTCGTTCTGACGCCGTTCAATTTTGAGACGTTGAGTTCTTGAATCTCTGAGGTAGGATTTTAGACCCTACTGCTGTATAAGGGTGTTTTATGTAATTATATGTGTTTTCACCGGGTAGAGAATACATCAAATGTGATTTTCAAGTGTAATCGTGGTTTTTGGGTAAAAGTGGGATTTTTACGCCTTTTCTCGATTGTATGCATGTTTCGGGTACGTGGTATCCATAGTTTCCAAAATGTGGTTTGAAAATGGTGATTTGTGAAATCGGGTGAAAAACGTCTTTTTGGAGGTTTGGAGCTAACTCGCGGGGTTGAGTCTCAACTTTTAAACGTTTGGTTGAAAATAATTTTAGATCTCCATGTCGATGGATTGGATCTCTTTTTATACATGTTTTGTATAAATTATTTTACGGGTTTACGTAGTTTAGCTACGGTGGGTTTTAAAATGTTCTCCATAAATGTACCGTGACAGTGGGTGTGTTGAGTTGGGCTTCCATTGCTCATCGGTGTAAGTCCGAAAACGTGCCCACAGTGGGTCCCTACGTGCCTTCGGGTTAATCCCTGTAAACGACATTGGTGGGTGCTTAGTGCCCTCGGGTTGTGGTCCCGTAATCTATGTGGTTGTGTGGGTGCATAGTGCCCACGGGTGTGGCCCCGTAAACTAAGTCGGTTGCCTCCGTTAATGGCATTGTTGTTGTAACTCCGTATAAAACTTGTCATTACTAAACGTACGGGTTAAGGGTAATGGACGAGAGTCTATAGTTGTTACCTTTGTCGATGTGGCAGAATCGGTACATAGGGACTACATTTATATCTTTCTCCTCAGTTGTGTGGCCTGAGTTTAGCTTGCTGTTTATTTACAGCTTTCCCTTAACTGTGGCATGATATTTGTTTGGATGATATGCATAGTTTGAAGGATGAAAAATGTGAGATTTTATGAGATAAAACCTTTTTGAGACTTGGGTTAGTCTGATGGAAAATTGATGGTTTTTGAGAGAAAAATCTTTTGGCTCCCATGGTTGAGCCCGTGTGTGTATAATTGCATAACCTGCTTTATAGCTTTACTGTCTACTTTCTATTGGGCTTCAGCTCACAGTGTAGAATTTTGTTGTAAAACCTTTTCAGGTGAGCATGACAAGCTTCGTCGGAATCAAAATCTGATCAGATGGTTGCGTAGCCCTCGATGCCGATACCAAGAATCCGCAGTCTGATCGTCAAAAACCGAGTCTCATGCCCCCGAGAACTTAGAGAGAAGGCAGAGAGAAAAATGTGGAAGCTCAGGAGTTAAGTTTTAAAAAATATCTTTTTGAAAATATCTAACTCTAGATATTTATAGGCCTCCAAAATATCTTTGTTTGAAAATTTTCAAAATTCACACCGCAACGGCCCACGACCCCGGGAACCTACTTCGCATGTATATCTAAGCCTGATCATGCATCAAAAGCAATAAAAACATGCTCGAATGAAAACACGTAACGCGCGTCCAAAAGCGCCGAAAATGAAAATGGGTCAAGGTCTCACAAATATATTGTCGCTAGAACATACATTTGGCGACAAACACTGTTTGCTAAGCAAAAATTCAAATATTATGTAACTGTTGGCGACCAAACTATTTAGTTACCGAAAGACATGAATTAGCGACCATTATACATTTGGCAACAAACAATGTTTGGTCAGCAAAAATTCAAATATTATGTAACTGTTGGCGACCAAACTATTTAGTCACCGAAAGGCATGAATTAGCGACCATTATATCTTGGCGACTCCTACTGTTGGTCGCCAAAACATACATTTGGCGACCAATATTGTTGTCGGCAAAAAGCTATGTTCAGCGACAACATTGTTAGTCGCCAAAACCTTTTAGTGACAAGCAACTGGCGACCAACCTGGTGACTAAAAGTTTTCGTCGCCAAAACCTATTAGGGACTAAATATGGACTTTAGGCGACCAAAAGTTTAGTCGCTAAAACTGTATTTTCTTGTAGTGAATGGACATGAGTCTATAGTTGTTACTTCTGCCCCTTTGTAGTGGAGTCGATACATAGAATTTATTTTCTCTTTCCTCGGTTGTGATATCCGAGTGAAAAAATAACGTTTTGGTTACTATTTTTTTTAAACTATGAAAACATTATCTACATGGTTAATATGCATGGTTTTAAGGATGAAAAACTTGTGATTTTGAGCTGCAAACATTTTTGGCTCCTGTAGTTGAGTCAATTATATGTTATGTGATTGCATAACCTGTTTTATGGCTTTATAGTCTATTTCTATTGAGTTTCGGCTCACGTTGTGAAATTTTGCTATAAAACTTTTTTTAGGTGAACGTGGTCTTATAGGTTGACCTGAGGTGCCCGGAGATGGCTGATGACAAGACTTTTATTTTGTCTTGTTAGGTAGTTTATACATTTTTGTATATGTTTCATGTTTAGATATAATATGTTGTAAAACATATGTAATTCTTATGAATGTATGCATGTTTTATGCTTTCGAGAAAAATCTTGGGTTTGTTGTATTTCGATTTCGGTGGTTGTTCTTGACCTTTTTACATGACCCGGAGTTTAGGACGTGACAGTTGTGTTACTCAATTTGTATATTTATATAAAATACTATAGAGATTGAATGAGAAAATATTTATTGTGATTGAAAAATGACAAACTATTTATTGTAGATTATTCGTTGTCTTGAAAAATAGTTATAATTGAAAAGTCGAGAAAAACTACTAACGGTTTGTGATAAATAAATAAATAATTTTTATTAGTGCGCTGATTGCATTTCCAGTTTTGTGCCTTAAAAAAATAAATTGAATTGTGTCAATACTTTAAATTGTGCGGGTTTACTTTTATTGGAATTATATAATGAGAAAGATGTTGTGTGCAAAAGGAAAAAATAAAAAATAAAAACTATATATTTTGCGATGGAAAATATATGTATTTAACCACGGATGTTGCTCCAAGATTTGAAGGAAAAAAATGATGGGTGATTAATTGGTGGATAATGATATTTATTTGAATTGATAGGAAACAATTGTGAAATAACATGTGATTGTTGCAAATTATATGGTATTATAGTTGAAAAATATTAGTAATTGTATTATTGATTCAGGAGAAGAGTTACAATGATGGTCATAAAATTTGTGGTGAAATCCTTAGATACCATCCAAGATGATAAAATAGGTAAATTCTGTTAATAAATGTGAAAACTATATTGGAGTTTGAAACCCTGTGTTTTATCCAAGATGATATTATGATTGCTTAATATGATCTATTGATAATTGATTTATCAAGACGGTAAAATATGATAACTCAATATGATTTTTTGGTGCCTTGGTTTAATCAAGATGATTTTGTTAAGTTTTGAACATTTTTAAAAATGAATTATTGAATATGAGACTAAGAATTTATAAAAAAGAAATAAAAAAAAATTCTTAGCAATTGTCATATGGAACAAATTAAATGTGATCCGTTTTTCTAATTGAAACAAAGGAATGTAAAATCTTATCCAATTGTGATATTCCTCATACTTTCAAAGCATGATCATGAACAAATATCTTAAGGTGAATTTTGGAGTTTCACCCAATTGGTTACTATTTTGAAAGTTAATATTCTAAAATGTTGTAAAGTTTGTTTGAAAATAAAATACTATTTACTTGTATAATTTTTAGAATCTTAAAGCATTCTTTTGAAGAAAAAAAATTGAAAATTTTTGTTAAAAATATTATGTTTTATATTTTCAAGAAATGAAGAAAAATAATTAAATTTAAATATTCTGGTGGTTGAATCTTAAATGGCACATGTGTGTATTAAAATAAAATTATAATTTTCCAAGATTATGGTTTGGTCATTTAATGATGTGATCCTTGGAATTATCTATAGTGAAAATATAAAATTAAGAAAATACAAAATTTTGTAGTGAATATGTCACGTCCCAAAATTTGGGTCACATGAACCACCTGAGAAAACCCATTTTGTAAAATCAAGATCCACTAAAACCACTCGAACCCAAACGGTCAAAGAACCTAACCCAAAAACAATTTGAGAACCTCTGAAAAGCACAGTTCCAAGGATTTATTTTTGGTAAAAGAATAACCAAAAGAATAAGGTTGAGGTTCTGAGAGACAAGCTTTTAAAACAAACCAACAAATTTTTTTAAAAATTTGCCTAGACCGATCGATTGGTCTAAGGACCGATCGAGCGGTCCTTGCTAGTACTCAGTTTTTCTTCCTGCCTGCAAATAACCGAAGCATGCATATGACCTCTCGATAGACCGATCAATCGATTTATCAAGTGGTTTGGCCCAGGACCACTTTTCAAAAGCCAAACTTTTAAAATCCAACACTTATGGAAATTTTCTAACTTTTTCAGCCCGTTCAAAGAAAAATAGAATAAACTTGAAAGCGCTAAAACTTGATTCAAAACCTCCCTCGAGACGTATGAGTTGGTACTAAACATAAAATCAACCGAAAATCGTTTATATAATATTAATATTAACTATCCAAAAATTGTATCAAATGATAATGGAACCAATACAACCACTCAAGATTTCTCTCATTCTCATACAAACATACATGCATTGGAACTATAAGGTTTAAAAAACATATACTTTCATGTACAGAACGTATCATGACGATTACATGATCTAAAATAATCAAAAATAAGAAAATTACAAATTTTCTAATCCGCCCTCACCCTCCAAACTTCACCATATCAAGCCAAAAGATTAGGGTCACTTGAAATTATTTAAATCGAACAACATGAGCCAAAATCTAATAGGAATGGACTAACATAAATTAAAAGCTTAACATGCAATTACCACTTATATGACTAACTCAACCACGCAAGCCTTTAAAACGGATTTCCTTCAAAACCATGAGTATTTACATAACTCAACAACGTCTCACAATTTGAAAACACCACAAGAATCATTTTAATTCTCCACAAAGTTTTCAAATAAAAAAGAATTACACAATCACAATGATTTACACATTGATATTGTCGCACCGAGGATAATGGTAAAAAGTATAGACTCTCGTCTATTGACCTAGGTCAGGGGCATTCAATGGCCCGTTAGGTAATGACAAGTTCTATACATTGCCACAGCAACAAACGCCTCCCATTGGGGTAACCACTTCATTTATGGAGATTAACCCGAAGGAGCGAAGCACCTATTTGTGCAAATTTTCAGACTTTTACCAAGGAGCAATTGAGGTCCACATTCACCACATTGTTAAAGTACATTCACAAAATCATTAAAGGCACACAATTTAACTATTAATTTGATTAAAGGCACACATCCAACCCATCCAAATCATGGAGGTAAACCAATATTTTTACACAAAACTGTCCTCAATTCAACTAAACATTTTAAAATCGATGGTTAACCCCGAGGGTTAGCTTCAAACACCAAAATCTATGTTTTTGCAATATTCACATAATTTCTTACAGTTTTCAAAACACATATTCATAAAAATCATATATACATGCATCCACTAATCTTGTAATAAACCTTATAAACGCAAAACATACTATTTAACCAACCAACCAAGGCTTAATCGCAAAACCCAACATTTATAGCATTTAAATACGGTAAAAATGTGTATAATCACATATAACACCATTTTAAAGCAAGAAAGTCTAAAATCCTATCATATGAAGTTAAAAACTCGAAACTTTAACCACTGGAGAAAAATCGAAGTCGCCGGAATGAGATTATGTTCGGATGGATGTGAAGCCCTCGACGTGTACAGCACTGTTCCACTTTCGCAACGCCAAAAATCACATCTAGAGCAAAGAAGAATCTAGAGAAATGTCTAAGGCTTTAGGATTTCTTTCAAGATAGGAAGAGAGAAACTTGTTGTGGAAGATTTGGACCAAAAACCAATGAAAAAGTATGTCCCGCGTACACTTAATCCCGACAGACTGATCGATTGGTCTTAAGTCCAATTGAGTAGTCTTGCCTAGAAAATTTTCAACTTTTGTGCAACAATGCCCACAGTTCCGGGATTAATCCTATCATGCATTTGTAAGCCGCAACATGCATACATCACATAGAAATAAACCACTTTATAGTAATCATATGCAATTTATAACATGTCGAGAAAATAGTATAAAAATAAAAAGGGACTGAGCCTCACAACTCTTCTCTCTTAAGAAATTTTGCCCTCAAAATTCGTTATGCTGTCAAGAAGAAAACAACTTTGAGTACCTAGTGCGGGCATTTTCGGGAAAGATTGGGAGGGGGGAATGCACCAGCTATTCATTGTTTTATAAAAATGTTCCTTCTCTATTGAAAATAGAAAATCCAAGATATCCGAATGCATTTTTAAAACAGAATGTAGTCGCCACTTAATTTTTGAGAAAAACCAAAAATAATAAAAGAAAGCTGCGGGTCTTTTAGAAAGCGTAACTAGAGAAAAAGACGGTTCAAGGGCTAAGGTACGAGAATGGAAGGTGTTAGGCACCAATCTCGCCCAACCGTGATGTTGGCCTCTACTTTGTCAATGTTGGTTCTTATTATAAACTTTTTTTAAAAGGTAATATATATAAAACGAGAGGTCGAAGAGAGTTCAAACAAAAGCAAACAATAAAAAAAAACCTAACTACACTTCTTAGGATCATGCGATTTGGTTATTATTTCTAAATATGTCTCACGTATACTTTGAGCAAAGCAAAATAAAAACCATGCGAATGAGCAGTAATATAAACAAATTAATACCTAAGGGACATGCCACGAAATTTTAGTTTCTAACATGCTATAAATAGGCTATACAGAACAAAACAAAAAAGATTAAAATACTGTTTCAAACTACTGGATATGCATAAAACACACGTCATAGAAACACATACTACAATCGTGACATAAAAGGTCACACAGCTGGCGGCCGTAACAAATATAGGGTTACCGTGTAACAACCCGGGTCGGACCCTAGTTGTAACAACCTAGCTTGTAATGGCCCGTGTAGCGATCTTGCCCAAACCTTACTATTAGCGATGGTAAGCCGATAAGATCTTAGGTCACTAAAAGATCAAAAATCCTAACTCGGCCCAAAAATCCTAATTCGATTTGAAAATTCTAAAGAGACCAAATGCTCAGAGAAAAAATTCTAATCCTCAGAGAAGACTCATAACATCTTAAATTAAGTAAATAATATGAAATATAAGGTTAAAAATAAAAAAATTCTCACAATTAGGGTAAATGACTATTTTATCCCTGGTAAAGCAAAAAGTCTTAAAAAACTAAAATTTGACACATGGAGACCCTAAATCAGATATTTAAATATAATTAAACAACAAAAGACAAAATAACATCAAAAAATAACAAAAATGCCCCTAGTGGCCGGCCACATTGGAGTTTGTGCCCAAAAAGTTACTTTTTGCATTTTTAGACTCTAAAATGAGAAAAAGTTGTACAAATCAAGCATTATTATGATCCCAAGACTTTTTATACAAGTAATATACATATTAATAAAATATTATAGACCAACAAAGGCATATAAATCATTAATAAAGTTCTTACACACTTAAATAAGTCAAAAATTCACATCTAGTCAAAATTGCTTAAAGTAGCTTAATTACCTGCATTGAAACAATTAATTATTGTTAAAAATTTTATAAACTATAATAATAATAATAACACTAAGATAATTCATCTTAATAAGTTAGAAAACTAAAAAGATATATCAAATCAATTTTAAAAATACTTTCTTGAATAATTTAGTGCCAAAATACCACCAAATAAGTACGTAAAGAAAAATTTAAGCACAAAAACAAACCAAACAGCCCCTTGGCCGAATTCCCATATGATATTTATGAATATTCAGATTTCAAATCCCTTAGAAAAGGTCTCCACCTCTCACGCAACCAAACAAAAAGTAAGAAAATGAAAAAATGGCCTTACAAGCACTCATTAAATCCACTCACCTCTTACCTATAAAACCAAACCCTTTGGAGCCTTTTTCTCCTTGAAAAATTCAGTGAAGAGGAGAGAGAGAGACCAAATTCTTGTGAGCTCTAAATGTTCTTTCATGGTTGAGAGAAAAGGGAGGAAAAAAAAGGGAGAGAGAAGAAGAAGGAGCTTAGGATGAGCTAGGAGATTCTATAAAACTAAGCCCTAATCCACCACCCACAATCATCTACTCTTTTAAGATAAGTAAACCTCTAAACTTTTTGCCAAATATCAATCTAAAACTCCTCTCAACTTATCTCTTAAAACACAACCAAGAACAAGAACAAAAAATGGGTAAAAAGGCATCGTGAAAAGTGAAAAATGAATAGGGGCTATTCATATGAGATCAAGTGTTGTATGTGCTTGCATGTACTTGCTTTTGAGTTTTATGACTTGAATAGTTTCTGTAACTTTGGTATGTATGAATACATTACATGCATGCAAAGAAAATACATTAAATTTAAACATATCATGAGCTAAGTTATCGAAACCCTAAATGGTCTTATTTCTCTGGGCATATTAACTTTCTGCCATGAATTTTTAACTATAATAACTAATTGCAGAAAAATAATCTAAATGCGATTTTTATATCTAAACCTATCTTTTTAAGTTCTCTTTCATACAAAATTAGTTTAAAGTGATTTCTTTGGGTAAAACTTAAGATATACTATTTTTACTAAAGAGTGTCAGATTCTGACCACTCTATATTGCAAACATAAAAACCCTAGGTTAGAGTGAGAATGGAGCTTAAGTCGAAACATAAAACTTGTAGATAACATGTTTATCTTACTGCCCACCAAAATGAGCCGAACAGCCATTGTGATCGGGAACGCTGATGTATGGAAACCTAACGTACGGGAATGTAATGGTGCCATTCGAATTGTCGTGTAGGGAATGATCGACTTTAGGTCATGTACATCCTGAGCCATGTTATGTCCTGAGCCATGCCACGTCTTGAGCTGAACATCCGCTATACACCGTCATGATCGGGAACGTTGGTGTACGGGAGCCTAACGTATGGGAACGTAAGGGTGACACTCAAAAAATTTCGATTGGTTGGTTTATAATTGGGTGGGCAAACGCATTTGCATTGCACTCTTCATTACCTGCATAATTTGTTGTTTAATACTTACTTGTAAATTGTATTTACATCTTTGCCTATTTCATTGATTTATAAATACTTTGAGTGTTGTATGAAGTGCGCTGTGGTGAGTTTATGCCGTGAGATTGGTTAGAGAGTTTGGAGAGTTTTCTTCTGGGTTTTGACTGATGGCATTCATGCCACAAGTGAGGAGAAGGAGTTCTTGGAGGAAGTCACCCTAAAAAAAGAAGAAGGTTTTGAAGAACAGGGCGAGTGGAGGGAACTAGCTGACCCTGGCAATGCAATTTGAAGAATTTGAATTTTCTCCCTTTTTGTTCTTTTATTCAGTTTCCACGAGCGTATTGTAATTTTTGTTAAATTCTCTAGTGAGACTGTAATCGCTATATACTTTTGAAGAATTTAGAACTCTTAAGGATGTAATATTTATGATATGTAAATATGAATGAATGGTTAGAATATTCTCCCTATCTATACTTATGTATGTTCCGACGTGACCGGAGGATTGGGCATCACATACCGCAACAAACATGATAAATGAACCTCACAGCCGTGACAAAACAAAGTCACGGCTATAGTTTTCAGGGTTCTAAAAGGGTATGGATGTGAAGTGAGGACTAAAAAAGGATCCAAACATGTAGGACAAGTAGGATGGAGGCCGTGACCTATAGATCTTAGACCAAGTCCACCGTCCTTTATCCTTCATGCAAATAATAACGCTAAACAGAACATACATAATATCAAAAATGAGTAATTGAGCACGATAAACACACTTGTCATGTATTGGCCTCACAAAACCTTATGGCCATAGCTAAATGCATGTAGCGGCCATGACAATCATAGAAACGACACTGACAATCTTTGTACCCATACCACAGCCAGAACTATTGGACTCACAAAACACATGGCCGTGACATGGAGAGATCGCGGCTGTCGTGTTGCATGTCAACAGAATGCCTGAAAAATGAAGGTACGAAGTACAAAGACCATAACTCATCTATTTTGAGCTAGATCCACTATTTATCAGCCATTAAAGGAACAAGCTAAGTTGGAAAAGGGAAGAAACAAAATAGAAAAGTACAAAAGAAAATGGAGCTTGACATCGATAAACAACAGAAGGTTTTGAAAGCGTTTTTCTTACATCTTCAGCCTAAAAGATGTTAGAGTTGGTATACTGAAAATCATATTTTTAGTATTTAATTTTATTTTTAATAAAATTAATTTTTTTATTTTATGAGAATTTTTATGAGCAATATATGTGTATTATTTCTATGTTATAAATGGATGTCAAATACTATGTACAATATTTAATATAATGTGTAGAGTATGACTTGCACACAAAAGACCAGATTTTAGGTTCTTGCAGAATATAAGTTTTATGTTTACAGTTTAGATGAAAATTGACATACCATCGATACGACTATAGCAGGAGTTTTAATAGGCATGTCTTGGTTATGGGGAACAGATAATAGCGTTGTCTATTATTCCAACTATCTGTGCTAGTACACTTTGTCTGTATTGAACGAGACACATTTGGGTAATTTATTTTATACTGACTATATAAATTAATTCACATCTCAAGATTATTATGAATAGTGCTTATGCTCTTAATCTTAAAATAATTATTGATTTACATATATTTAATATTTATTATTTTGATTCACTAGAGGGTGCGATCTTATATGGGTCTATATTTTCAGTGAGTTGGATAGCGGTATTATTTATATGGTGAATATTAATTATTGACGGAATTCACGTCCTGAAAGATCGGGATTGACGATACTCTTTTAAGGAAGCTTATAAGTTTTGACCGGGCCAACCCTTATAGGTAGATTTAATTATCTGGTAGTCAAATAAGTTAAGTGGAAGGGTTTAAGAAATTTCAAGATGCCGATTAAATTAAATTGTCAGTTATTAAATTTAATTAACGTGGAGAGAAATGTTAAGCATTTAATAATATGAGCTAAATACAAGAAAGTCTTGAGCTTATGGGTCAGAGTGCAATTTTAATTCTTTAGTGGTGTGAACTGTAATTCAGTATTTTATGAAAATTATAGAAACCGCTGCTAGTTTTCCATAATTGCAGATACCGCTTTGAGGTTTGCTTAATTGCGAAAACTGTTGATACGTGTCTGTGTTTCACTAGATGTCTTACTCACAATTACTCCACAGGTCCCTGTTGTAGCCCTATAAAAATGCCGGTAGGCTGAACCAGTTTCATAACTTGTCTTTCAAGATTAAAGCTGTCCAGGTTCTGCTGGTACAAATTTTTGATAGATTGTAGCTCACCCTATATTCAAGAATCGCATAAGAGAATACAGTAGAAGATCTAACAGGAGTTTCAACTCGGGTTCAAATCATAGTTGAAGATTCGGCCAGTAAAAAGGTATTCTTCTAAAATTAACTTTGATTGCATGAGTTTTAATTTTGATCATTAGACATCAAAAGTTTTATCTGGATCTTGTTTTGGCATTTGTCTGTCCAGTTAATTGTTTCATATAATCGTTTGCACAAACGATGATCTTGGCAGTTTTGCCTCCAACAAAAGGAATGTCGCGGCCTGGGTAAATGAACCACACGATCGTGCCTTATATAGATCTGAAAATGATGGCTCGGTACAAAACCTCGTGGCCGGTACTATTTTTGATTTAAAAAAAATGGCGGCTAGGATATACTCCTCATGGCCGTTAGTTTTGGTTTAAGAAAACACACGACTGGGTCATTAAAAGGTCATGGTCATGAGATTCTGTGAGCCTCAGAGAACTTTAAATGTGCTCAGTGTGCTAGTGGGTTCCAAAACAGAACGAAAATAGTAACGAATATAGAAATAGAAAGTTACGAGAACACTATTAGTAAGGAGAAAAACTAGAATTAACAATACTTATATTGAAAAAGATGCTAAATAATCAATAAAACGAAGAAAACCTCACCCACGACACCCTCAGAGGAATTAAATGAGAGTTTAGATAAACGTTGTGGTTCCAATGGTTACCTCGTGTGTATATCCACCTCGAATGGCCCCTTTGGATGAAGTTGGGATGCCTCTGATCTAATACGAGCTCCAAGTACTCCTCTAAGACAAGCAAGAACACAAGAATGGCTTGCGAAGTATAGGATATTGGGTGAGAATGAATTTTGGCAGAGTAAGGGTGCTTTAGAATTGCTTTCTCCTTCTTTGGCTTGAAAATGGCGTCTATTTATAGGCATAATGGGCAAGGCAGACCCTCTCTGAGATGACGTCACCTATCCCAAAAGTGGTAATAGTAACGGCCGTTATCTTTTTACTTTTTAACAGTTCAGACCGTAACCTTTATACTTTATACAGGATAGGCCACTACCTTTATGGTAGTCAAATGTTGTGGGTTGAATCAAAATGTCATGGTCGTGACATGAAAAGTAGCGGCCATGATCAAAATGTGGCGGTGAGAATCAAATTGTGGTGATTGTTAGAAATGAAGGTCGTGGCTTGGGCTGTTTGATAGTTTTTGTGTTTTCTCTTGCTTAGTAGGATCTCCGAACTTGTTTCTCATTCTTTCATCATCGAGGGGCATTCGAGGCGGGTGCCTAAGATTTGGCTTGGTAAGATTAGAGTGCCTGTAGTTACCCATCTCTAGCAGAGCTTGTAGTTACTCATGGTGCAAGTGAATGTCAAAGCTCCAGAGATAAATCGATCGAACAAGCTGTCAATCTTTAGGCACAAACAAAACATGAAGAAAAGCGTGGTTGAACCCAAATGTCCATCGAGATTCCTACATACCCCTGTTGTAAGGGATCATACCGATCGTAGTTCGCAGGGCAATGCATATGATGCAAGAAGTCCAATCATGATGCATGAAAAACATGATACGGTGCGAATAGGTGCAAATGTGAATGTGTAAACAGGCTTAGGGTCGTGACAAGGACTAAAGAATTAAAGGGGCAACTTTTAGGTCGTGCGATTATTGAATAATCGGTTTAAGGTCATGAGAAGGACCGAACGAGTAAACGGGGTAGAGTTTTATGTCGTGCGAGGATCGACGAGTCAGTTTAAGGTCATGAGGACGACCAAAAAGGCTAGGGATAGTTTTTTAGGTCGTATTAGGGATTGGTGAGTTAGTTTAAGGTCATGAACAGGACAGGAGGTGCTAGGGATAGTTCTAGGTTGTGTCAGGGATTGGTGCGTTAGTTTAAGATTATAAGGAGGATCGAAAAGGCTAGGGACAATTTTAGGTCATGTTGGGGACCCGTGAGTCAGTTTAAGATTATGAGGAGGACCGAAAAGGATAGGGACAGTTTTAGGTCGTGTCGGAGACTGGTGAGTCAGTTTAAGGTCATGAGGAGGATTGAAAAGGCTAGAAACAGTTTTAGGTCGTGTCGGGGACCGGTGAGTCAATTTAAGGTCGTGTCGGGGACCAAAAAGGCTAGGAACAATTTTAAGTTGTGTCAGGGATCGATGAGTCTGTTTGAGGTTATGAGGAGGATCAGAGGTGTTAGGGACAGTTTTAGGTCATGTCGAGGACCGGTGAGTCAGTTTTAAGGTCATGAGGAGGATCGAATGTGCTAGAGATAGTTTTAGGTCATGTCGAGAACCAGCGAGTCAGTTTAAGGTCATGAGGAGGATTGAAAAGGCTAAAAAAAGGGGGAGCATTTATTCAAAAAGAAGATGGGCTAAAAAGGGTCTTGAATCGTCCACAATCCAAACGGGATAACTCGAAGATGTTTCAAAGGGTAAAGGGGCATAAAAGCATGGTGGCGGCCTATACTATGTTGCCTAGATAAGTGGTGGCTGTATATGGATGCCACGACCTATTGTAACGTTTGAAGAAACCAGGCAGCTTGGAAAATTAAATGTGGCAACCTAGGTCAAGTACTAATGGCCGTTAGTTTTAAAGATTTAGACCTCACGGCCGTGAGGTCGATGAAAGAACATAAGTTCTGATACAGGTTCAAAAGTTTTCATTCACGCGAGCAATCAAATGGCTCTCTCTTCTCTCCTTCGACCTTCTCTCTCTCTCGACTCTTGCTCTCACTCCCACACTCTCTCTCTCTCTCTTTCTCTCTCTCTCTCTCTTGTTCTCTCTCTCTACTTTTAGAACCAAAGATGTTTCTCCTCTCTCTCCTTTCAATCGTGTTTTCAGTTCTCATGGGTGATTTTGGCTTTGGATTCATCGAGGAAGAGGGTGGCGGCGCCAGTGGAAGTGGCGCCGATGGTGGCGAGGTCGGCGATGATGGTGCTGGCCAAGAAGCCGCAGTTGAGGAGGAGGTGCCAAGGATGTCAAGGGTTTTTGACCCCGCAACATTTCACTTAGTGCCTCACCAAAAATGGAGGTCAGCCATGAAGCAGCTTGTCATACCCAACATAGTGGAGGAGCGAGTGGTCCTCATTTGGCGTTGTGCCGATCACCTTTCTTCCCGGAAGCTCGAGGTAAGCCAATGTTTTTTGTGTTTGATCATTTCGTATGATATTACATGCTCTTGAATTTTTCTTGAAACTGAGCTTGAATTGATTTTTGTTTGAATATTGGAATTTAAATTCGGATGGATTAGCATTTTGGGATTGAACTGGAGTTTTGAGTTTGACTAGAAATGTGGACTTAACTAGGTTTAGGCCCTTAACTCGGATGGATGGATCCTTACTTCAGACTACGGGACTCTTAAACTTAGATAAAGTAAGCCTCTTGAATCAAATATATGAACTAACTCGATTAAAGTGACTTTAAACTGGCAGGAAAAAGAGTTGCAGGGTGTGCTAGGTTTGGGCTTGATTTTTGGATTCTGGATTTACATAAAGGTGAATTGAGTCAAGTTTAGGTGAACGTTGGACAGGTTTTTGAATTTAGGTGAATCTATGGACAAACCTTTAAAAACAACAAGCTTAGATTCGTAAAGCGATTTTGGGGTGAATTTAAATTTTGAATCGGGCTAGGTTTGAAGGAAAAAGGAGAATGAATTTAGGAAAATATTAAGTTGAATAGAAACTATGTCGGAACGTGGGTCTGGAACGTGTTTGGACCGTATTTTTGGAGACTAGGTTGATTTTGAGAAAATGGAATCAGGGATTGGAAGGTCAGTTTGAAGTTTGAGCATGGAGTTGAAATTGATTTTGATTTTGAAATGAAACATAATTGGGTTAAAGTTGGGTTTGGTTAAGTTCAAGATTTAACTGGGGTTTGCATTTGAGATTGTTGAGACTAATCAACCATTTTTGGGAGGGTGGAAATAGTTTCAGGTTTTCAAAATTGAGTTTGGGGATGGATTTGTAATGAATGAGGAGCTAGTTTAAAAGAAAAAGATTGGTCTTTATATTGAAAATTTGAATTCTTAAACATTTGAATTTTGAATTGAATCGGTTATTCATTTGAATTTTGTGCTGAAAGGGTATTGATTGGATTGAGTTTGCTTTGAAGTGAGGACATGAATTTGATTTAGTGTATTTTTGAACTTGACTTAGTGTGGGGGTCCTACTTTTGTATCCTATCGTTGCTTGTTTGTTATAAGTTTCATTTGTTGCTTTGTTTTGTTTATTTTGTCTCTCGTCTACTGATTTTGTTGATTTATTTCAGGCAATCGAGAGTATTCGAGGTTTTGGTGGTTCTTCTGAGTTTTAGAGTGGCACACCGCCCGGCCTCCACGCTACTAAGAGATCGTGATAGAGCTTGGTTCGGGGAATTTGTGAGGGTGCTAGAGGAGACCAGCAATGATATATTCACCCTTATGGCGCATTCATAAAGATGGTGGGACACCACCATACTTTCCATCTCCCGACGTTCAAGGTAGCTCTCACCCCTCTTGATTTCGTTCTTATTGCAGGGATACGGGTTGGTGGCGATCCCATCCCATATAATCTCGATATTTGTGAGAGTCCTGCTACACTGCTGCACTTTCTTGGCTACATGCCCCCGTCCATCGACAAGGGGAGCATCCAATATACGTGGCTAAGGAGGACTTTCTACAACTTTGTCTATTCTAAACCCCGTCACTACGAGTGGGTAGATCATGCATTCCTCATTTATATGTTCGGGATAGTCCTATTCCCGAACTTAGAGAACAAGGTGCACTTGCATTACCGAGCTGCCACGCTAGCAGTTGATGAGATCAGCCGTTTTGACTGGGGTGGTGCTGCACTGGCAACCCTGTATGGATATATGAGTGCTACCACGAGAACTTTTGACTTGAGCGTTGGTGGATATTGGCGCATCTAGGAGGTACAACTATTTTCTCTATTTTTGCCTTTTTTTCCTCTATTCCATATGTGCATATCTGAATTAACTGCACTGATTTTTCTTCTTAATCTTTGCAGTTGTGGGCATATGAGTTCTTGGGTATGCGTAAGCCCTTGAACTCCTGTGATGATCTTTTGGTGATCCCTAGACCAGCTAGGTGGGCCAGGTTCTTCCGAGGTTCGAAGCCTAGAGGGAAAGACATTGATGATGATAGGCATTTCTTGGATACTCTCACTCTCGATTGGGTTCGTCACCATATCCCTACTTGTCTCTTCCTTTTAATTCTTCTGCTATGTAAATCCTGCTCACTAACATATTTCTCTATTTTTTAGGTCTGCTGAGATATTTGGGTAGGCATGGTGGAGTGAGTAAGGGTCGACTTAATGCGGAGCCGTGGGGTTACCAAGACCCACATCTTACTTAGGGTATGACCACTTCCATATCCCGAGGGCTCCTCCGGTCGGGATGCACCAGATCAAGTCCCTTCGTACTGCAAAGATCATTCGTGCCATGGTAGGAGTCGATGCCACCACACTTATTGAGGATATAAACCACGATGCTGCCTTTGCCAGAGAGAGACTGATGCTAGCCATGGGACCCATAGCTGTTCGACGAGCCCCTCCCCCTACTGCTCCTGGTCCCATCCATCCTAAGATTTCATGGACAGTGGACACCTTTGTGGATGGGGTCCCTTATCAGATCCGGGTTCTCGAGCCAACGGCCCCAGAGAGTCTCCTACCCCCTAGTGCTGAGCAGGTACGACATCCTTTCTTCTATTCTTAATACTATTATTTGTATTTGACTACGATGACTTGACTGCACTGATTCCCATATCTGACTGATTCCTATTCTGATTGATCTTGATACCTGACTTCACTAACTTGTTTCTTTTCTTGACGGATGCCCCAAGAGTGGTGCGACGAGTCCGTCTGCTTGATCACCAGGTTGAGGCTGTCGGTTCACCATTGGGATGCGGTGTGATATCCTGGTATCCCACATCGAAAAGGGAGAGGGAGTTCCTGGGCTATAAAGGAAAAATATTAGACCATTACATAGCAACGAGGCATTTTTTCATGTGGTGAGACCCTAGCAGAACTCTATAGTTAAGCGTATTTGGGCGGTAGCAATGCAAGGATAGGTGACCCCCTCAGAAGAACAAAATCGTGAGGTTTTTTGCGTAAAGCGGACAATATCGTTGCCATGTGAAGGGTTGGGGTGTTTCAGATGGTATCAGATATAACTCTTCTAACCTCTAAGTGTGGGCCCCTACCGTCTCGCGTGACATGTGGACGAGCTACTGAGTGGGTGAGTCGATAAAGGACTAGTAGGCTACCAGAGCTGGTAAGCTACTGCACGAGAACGTGCAGCCCTAAGGGGGGTAGATTGTGATATCCTAGTATCCTACATCAAAAAATGAGAGGGAGTTCCAGGGCTATAAAGGAAAAACTTTAGACCCTTACATAGTAACGAGGTCTTTTCTAAGTGGTAGAGATCCTAGCCAAACTTTGCAGTTAAGCGTGTTTAGGAAACAGCTATACAATGATGGGTGACTCCCTAGGAAGAACAAAAACGTGAGAGCTTTTTCCTAAAGCGGACAATATCGTTACTATGTGAAGGGTCGGGGTGTTACATGTGGCCTTCCGTGCCCAGGGTGAGGAGCCTCCTACCCCTCATGGTGGCCCAGATGTGGTACATCTTTTCTCGGCTTGTCTCTTTTACTTCTTTATTCTTCTGTTCTTCTGTTTATGCATATCTAACATATGTCTTTTCCTTCTTTCAGCGTGGCCAAGGTGGTGGTCCGAGGACTCGGGGTGGCCATATCGCACCAGCTGTTCCAGTTACACGCTCAAGACGGACCTCCGCATCTACTTCTGCTGTTGCTACTTCCACTGCTGGCACTTCTTCCAAAGTTTGGACCTCCAGTGCAGTTCGAACGGGCACAAAGGAGGAGACGGGCTCGACGGGGTTATCTTCCATGGAGTCTTCCCAGGGCGGTTATGTGACTCGGAGAAAGAGGACTCAGCGGGAGTGACTTACTTTCTGATAACTTTTATTTCTTCTTTCTTCATACACGGAGGCTTGCATGCCTATTCTTTCTTGGGCCTACGTGCTCGTTTGATACATTCCCATATCATATTTTGATACACTGCTGGTCCTGATCCACTATCTTGGTATACCGATACACTTCTTCGACACACATGCACAGACACACTGTTCCCTCCATACTGATTCACTGCTTTTACACACATGCACAGTTACCATGGATGGACCCATATGCCCCTTGATTATTCTTTCGGCCTGCGTGCCATGACGTATACTTTACATTACTGTTGCTTTTGATGGGTTGGGCCTTTATGTCCCTTAGATTACGTTTTTGCTTATCATGGATGTTTGAACCTCTTATGATATGAAAACTTTTCTCAAATGTTTAACTTTTAATTATGATTGACATGTGTTTCATGAGTTGTGAATTCTGTGATATGAATTATTTTTCCTTATTGTGAGTTGCTTATATGTCGCTAAGACGTTTTGGGGTATGCTGGGAAAACAAGGAGGGTCGTCAAAATATTTTGCATAAAACATGGTGGCCCTGAGGAACAAAGTCATAGCCATGCCTTTTGAAACTGGTAGCCTGAACTTATGTGAAAAATAGTTCACGACCTGGATTTTTAATGTCACTTATGCGAAGTTTAGTAGAAATAATGTGACGGCAGTGGGAAAAGAAAGTGGCGGCCGTGAGAAACAAGGTGACGGCCGTGAGTAAATTTTTTGGCACGAAACTTCAGGTAGATTCTAGGTTTCCCTCCTTTTCAACTATATAAAAGACTGACACTGCTCCAGACCTTACTATTCTGTATACTTGGCATTTTCCTTGCATTCTTCATGGTCCACTCCTATAACAATTTCTTGTTGGCTTGGCTGGGCGACTTTTCTCCGGTCGAGCGCAGGAACTTCCTCAACTTTGGCCTAGATGCGCTATTCTCCTTGCGAAGCATGAGGGTTGATTGGCATCTACTTCGAGGGGCTGCCCAATTGTGGGATCCCAAAGCGCACGTCTTTCGCTTCGGCATTGAAGAGTTATGTCTGACCATAGAGCATTTCTCTGCTATCCTTGAAATCTCGGGTCGCGATAAAGTAATAGTCCTTGCTTCTTTCTCGAGTGCTAGAGATAGGTTGATGCAGCTTTATGGTTTTTCCTGTCGTGAGGTTGCTTTGATTTCTCATGGTAGATGCCTCGACGTGGCTCGGATTGTAGACCGCTTTGGGTCACAGGGGTCGCTTGGCGACTTCCCTTTTCAACTTCAGCGTAGGTACGCTCTGTGCATTTGTCTTTTGGCTTGTTTCCTCCTGAGACCTTCAAATGGGCTGGTCGCATTCTTCCTTGGTGGATGTGGCCGATCAGATTCATGAGGGTCGGGACCATGTCCCATTGATTCTAGCTGAGACGTTTCTGGGGCTTGATGGAGTCTATGATGGGGGTGATCCTTATTTTGCTGGTAGTGCACTCTTGATGCTGGTATTCACTCATCTCTCCTTTTTCTATATTCTCTCAGATTTTTCCACTCATCTCTCATTTTTTCGTATTCTCTCGAATATTTCCACTCAACTATCCTTTTTTTTTATTTCTCTCAGATTTTTCCACTCAGCTCTCATTTTTTTTTTATTTCTCTCAGGTTTGGTTGATGGAGAAGGTGAATTTGATAGAGAAACATGTGTCTGATACCTACAGCATTAAGTCCATTATTCTCCATTAGGTCTGTCGACTTTGCTCCACTGAAGCTGGTTGGAAGGATTATATGAGTTCTTTGATTGGGGAGGACATCTCTTGGCTATACCCCTAGCTGAAGATATCTTTTATGACTGTTTCTACTATCAGTCACTAGGGGTGCTGTTGGTCTGCTTGAAGCTGGCCACCTTATATCATCCTTATCGCATTCTTCGCTAGTTTGGGTGTACCCAGATTTGTCTCGAGACTTCTATGAGCCATCTGTATAGTCATCCTCACCGAGCCCATTTCTTGGGTCAGTATCAGCGGGCTTGGTCTTCTCGACTGAGGATACCAATTGGCAGGGACTTCAATAGTAGGCTTTCTGAGGTTTACAGGGCTTGGCTGTAGACATAGAGTGCGAGGCAGGACAAGGAGGAGATGAAAAGAGAAGGAGGACCTGACTTCTTTGGCTATGTTTCAATATTTATGTTTGCTTTTCTTTGTAGCTTTTTAGGATGAGAACTTACTGGCCTCTCTTATATCTTTTTGAAATATGTATTAGTGAACTTATTAGTGAAAATTTCTCCACTTTTGGTTTGCGATAGTTCTTTTTTTTTAAATTCTATTCTTATAACATAATCACTACATTAGAGAAATTTAAAACAAGCTTTTGCATTGATCGACTACTTGAAACATGGTTAGAAAGAGGGAATTCTGAATAAAGGTTTGGGTCAAACTTTTGACAGAAGTTGCTTACGTATCCCAAAAAAGGGGATCAGGCCATAAGGCAGTTCAAGGCGCGAGTAACACTCGGGTATTGAGGCTCTCTTTTTACGGGCTTTTTCCTCAGGGATAGAATCTCTTAAGCTGGTCTGAATTAATAGGTGTAGAGAAAAAATTCCTATCTAAATCCATCAAAATTGTAGCACCTCCAGACATGAGGATTTTAATAAGATAGGGTCCGGCCCAATTGGGTTTGAACTTGCCGCTAGGGTCGAAAATCGAAGCTCTGATTTCTTTGAGGACTAAATCACCTTCTTTCAAGTTTCGGGACTTAATCTTCTTGTTGAATGCTCAAACTATCCTGCTTTGATACCCTTGAACATGAAACAGCGCTCTGTGTCTTTTTTCATCAAACAGGAGTAACTCTTCGAATCTATTCCTCTACCATTTGACTTGGTACTCTCGGCCAGTTTTCTCAAAGACGGGATTTCCAATTCGATAGGTAGGACTGCTTCCATTCCGTAGACCAAAGCATAAGGCGTTGCTCTAGTAGAAGTTCTAATCAATGTCTGATATCCCCAAAGCGCAGATGGTAGCTTTTTTGGCCAATCTCTACTTCCCTCTATCGTTTTCTGAAGGATTTTCTTAACATTCTTATTTGTGGCTTCCACAACCCCATTAGTTTGTGGTTTGTATGGTGAGAATTTGTGACTAACAATCCAGTATTCCTTCAATAAATCCAAAACTTCTTTTTGAAAGTGGGAATCGTTATCAGAAATTATCTCATGTGGGACTCCGTACCGACAGATAAGATTTTCCTTATTGAACCTAGCTACTTGGGAGGTTTTCAAGACTGAGTAAGAGGTAGCTTCGATTCACTTTGTGAAGTAATCAATTTCCACACGAATAAACTTGTGTCCATTCGATGCCTTGGGTGTAACCTTCCCTATGACATCGATTCCCTAAACTGAGAACGGCCAGGGTGAAGCCATGTTATACAGTTGAGATGGTGGTACATGCATGGGATTTGCTTGGATCTGGCACTTTTGACATCTTCGGACAAACTGAAGACAGTCTGCTTCCATGGTCATCCAAAAATATCCTTGGCGCAAGATCTTTATAGCCAACATCATTTCGCTCATGTGAGGTCTGCAAACTCCTCTATGAATTTCTCTAATTACCTCGTGTCTCTATTTTATGCTAATGCAGAGTTTATTAATTCTTAGATATCCTCTCTTATACAGTTTTCCCCCACAGATTATGAACTATGCGGCGAGTCTCCTGATAGCTCCCTTGTCCTTTTCACTAGTTTGGCTTAGATATTCTCCCTTCTTGATGAATTTTCAGATGTCGTGATACCATGGTAACCCATCGTTTGTTTCTTGGGTCAAAGCGATGTTGTCGATTGCAAATACATCCTTCTGTTGAATTTTCAAGGGCCTCATTCTTACCCCGGGCGGTATATCTATCATTAATGCTAGAGTAGCCAAGGCATCGGCAAATTTGTTCTGTAAACTTGGTACAATAATAAATATTACGCTTTCAAAGCAGGGGATCATTAGCTCGAGTTCTCCATGACCTCCAACTTCCTTGCCCCTAGTTCTAAGGTGGCTTCTAATCCAGCTAAGCAAGCTTCGTATTCGTCTTGATTGTTAGTAACCTCAAAATTCAACTTAAAAGCCAAAGGGATACGAGAATCATCGGGGGTAACAAGGAGTATTCCTATCCCATAACTGTATTGGTTTAAGGCCCCATCAAATTAGAGGGTCCATTGATTCTTTTCAATCTTTAGCACCTTCTCATCTGGAAACTTAAATCTAGGCTCTTCTTCTCCGTTGATAGGATGATTGGCTAAAAACTCAGCAACGACTCTCCCTTTTACTGACTTCCTCGTGACATACTACAAATCGAACTCGGCAAGCATCAGTAACCACTTAGTCAACTTTCCTTTCAATGCTGGCATTTCAAAATGGTATTTGAGAGGATCCATTCTTGAGATTAAAATGACACGGTATGCCAACATGTAGTAGCGTAACATCCTGGATGTTCAAACCAATGCCCAACAAGTCTTTTCTAAAGGCCTATACCATCATTCGCATTCGGTCATCTTCTTACTCAAGTTGTAGACATCACTTTCTACCTTGGCTTTGTCTTCCTATGCAAGCATACATCCCATTCTTGAATCAATCATTGATAGGGTATAGTATCAAAGGATTGCTGGGTTCTGGTGGTGACAAAACTGGAGGGTTTTACAGATACTTCTATATGACTTCGAAGGCATCCTGAAACTACTGATCCCACTGAAACTTGGTCTCTTTCTTTAAGAATCGGAATAAGGGTTCACAGGTAGTGGTTAGCTTGGTGATAAATCGGCTGATAAACTGAACCTTTCCTAAGAAACTCTTTACGTCCTTCTCGATCTTTGGGGGAGGCATTTCGAGAATGGCCTTGATCTTCGAAGGGTCTACCACTATACATCGCTGTGTGATTATGAATCCGAGCATCTTACCTGCAGTGACTCCGAAGGCACACTTATGAGGATTCAAATGCATCTTGTACTTTTTGATTCGCTCGAATAATTTCCTCAGTGAAACGACATGTCCCTCTCGAGTTTTGGATTCACAATCATATTGTCCACATATACTTCCACCTCTTTATGTATCATGTCGTGCAACAGCGCTGTTGCAGTCCTTTGGTAGGTTGCTCCTACGTTTTTTAGCCCGGATGGCATAACTTTATAGAAATAGGTATCCCAATGTGTTATGAAGGTAGTTTTCTCTCGGTCCACTGGAGCCATCAGAATCTGGTTTTACCCCGAGAAGCCATATATGAAGCACAAGAGCGCATTCTTGGCGGTGTCATCTACCAAAACATCTATATGGGGGAGAGGGAAGTTATCTTTGGGACTAGCCTTGTTGAGGTCTCTGAAGTCGACACATACCTGGTTATTTCTGTCTTTCTTCGGTACAGGGACAATATTACCAACCCACTTCGGATACTCTATAACCGTGAGGAATCCGACATCTAACTGTCTGGTGACTTCTTCCTTCATCGTGAGCGCCCAATCTGGCCTAATTCTCCTTAGCTTTTGCTTGACAGGTTTGACATCAGAATACAAGGAGATTTCGTGCTGTACAATCTCGGGGTCTATGCCAAGCATGTCTTCATAGGATCATGCAAAACATCTTTAAATTTCTTTAATAAAAGATTAGTTGTTCACATTCCTCTAAAGATAGGGTTGAACCAATCTGAACCATTTGTGGGTTATTCTCATTATTAGGATTTATCAAAATCAATTATTCGGTTACAGGTTTGGTTCGCATTTCTTCTTTCTTTTCGATTAAGAATTTTAATTCTTAGGGGATATCCTCCTCGAATTCGTTAAAATTTTCAGAATCAATACAAAATATATGAGACACAACAAAGTAAGCAAAATCTGATTTTATTTTATCAATTTCAAAAAAGATTACATCTTGAGACTCAAGATAGAAAGGGCTTGGGATGCTAGTAGAAGCATTTCTGGTAGACTTGATGTTAACTGACTTGGTAAAGACAGATTCAACCGACTCCAACCCACTTATTACATCATGCATAATAAAAGACTCAAAGGACTGACTCTTTTTTATTTTAGTTGCATCCATGATAAGCGAAGTGTGATCTATAGGTGCATCAGCTTCCATCATCAGCACGTCTTTGTTTTCACTATCATTTCCTATACGCACTTGGACCATCTCTTCATTGGAGAAAGACTCCAGATCTTCTTCTTCACAAAGATCTACCCAATATGTCTTCATCTTTCTTGTGAGACCCATCTGCCAAATCTCGACTTCTTCATCACTTTCGGATAGCTGGTGACTGAAAAAGATCTCCAATCCTGGTAATTTTTTGTTAGTCTTCTCTTCTATCTATGGTTTCAGGAACCCACAATAAGGGAAATCATCTCCTTCTTTGATGAAACGGCCATTCAGTGTTGGCTTATACTTCCCCATGCTTGATTTTTTCAATTCTGGCTTGTATCCCAGTCCGTATCGATGGCGATTGTGTTTTACCGAGATCTGCTTAGAAATTCCTTTCAAATGCTTTCCTAATCCAATGCCTGGAAAGTAGGACATTTCTTTCATCATGGCTATGAGCATTGGGTTAACATAGCTCCACTCATCATTCATTAGAACTTGTATGGCCTTGGTTTCATCAAAATCAAATCCGTTTAGTAAGAAATCCTCCTCCTCGTGTTGGATCTCAATATGCGGGGTAGCATCACTGAGCGGAGCTGACAAGCTAGTTTCACCTGGTATAGTGATAGTTAATTCATCTATGATAAATTTTATCTTTTTGTGTAGGGTGGATGGGATAGCTTTAATCAATGGGTCGTGCAACCATGGCCTTACTAGTAGTAAATTGAATGATGCTGGTACGTCAAGAACATGAAATTCTATTTCACTTTCTAAGGCTCCCACTATTATAGAGAAAGTCACCAATCCCAAGACATCTCTTCGCGTGTTATCATATGCTTGTACCCCCTGTGCACTCAGCTTGAAGTCTTACGTCTTCAATCCTAGGCAGTAAGCAGTTTGTAGTGGGCATACGTTGAGGGAAAAATTATTGTCGACCAAAACAATCAGTACCCATTTTCCCAGACATTTGACGGTTAAAAGCAACGGCTTATTGTGGGATGACCCTTCTGCTGAAAAATCCCCGTCACTGAAGGCAATAATACTTGATTATTTTTCGAGTACGAGCATTTCAATCAGCTGGTCTGGAGTGACACCAATCGATACGTCCACGTTGTTTAAGGCTTTTAGGACAGCCTGCTGATGTTTGTAGGATGCCACGAGCAACCCTGAAATGCTTACATTGGCTGTGTCTTCTGAAGCTGCTTTAGCACTACATCTTTCTCTTCACCATTCTATCTCACTGTTCTCTATGTCTGTTTTCTCAGTTTCTCTGTGCCTCGACTCGGTTGCCCCTTCTCCAGCTGTGTAGGCTTAAAGTGTCTTCCACTCCTTGTCAGGTGTTTTATCTAATTTTTGGGCTCCCATAGCCCTTCAAACTGGTTAACTACTTCCCAAAATTTGGCCACCGGGCCTCCTTTCTCTCGGAAGGCCCAAAAATTATCTATCTCTTCACAAACACCCTCCATTTCCCCAAAAGTCTTCATCGATCCCCATTATGTTTTGTGAAAACCATTCGGACTCTTTGCTGATTGCGGCCTTCAGTTCAAAAAGTTGTGGCAATGATGTTTCATCCAACGGGTCTTCGTAACTGTAGGACGGGAGAAGCCTCTAAGGCTCCCACGAACCTCCATGGTCATGTGATTCTTTGATTACTGGGTGCCATTACGGCACATCTTCTCCTTCATCGTACTCTATATCTGTGAATTCCTACTTGACTTCTTTCAACTCTCACATGTTGTTCAAACATAAGATAGGTCCATCGGGTAGAGATGTCCTTGGTTTTGGTTTATGGAGAGGAACTATGTATACAGAAGGCTCAAATGCAAGACTTGCGATTCCTAACAAATTTACTTAGGGAGTACTTTCCTTTTTCTGCTCCTTTTCTTCTTCAGTTGGTAATTTCTCGTTCTGCTTGTTCTTGCTGTTGATGTCCTTTTCCATTAAAGATTCTCCTCTTTTTTATACTGCTTTTCTTACTTCTCCTATTTCAAAACTTAGGTTAGCCTCCCCGTACTAAGCTACACCTTGATGCCAGGCTGTGTCATTGCTCGGGATGGTCAGGACGTGCCACTTGATGTCAATTTTGGCCTTTTTCCAAAACATTCAATGCCTCAAAGCGAACCAAATCTTCCCATAGGCATTTGATCTCTTCATCTTCTTCATTATTAACAGATGGAGGGGTTTCCTCCTCATGGATAATAAAAATCGGCAAGGTGAGAGAATCATCTTCAATCAAATCCTAGATAAGGTCATCAAGCCACAACACCTCCTATCCGGATAGAAAATCTACAATCGGCTTTAGTTCTGTTACGAAAACTATGAACTTGGTGGTGTGGCGTCAGGATTTAGAGTTTTTGTTTCAAAAATAAAAAAAATCAATAAATGTTTAGAAAATATTTTAACACATTGAAACCTAAATTTTAAAAACTATTTTTGTTGAAAATGGAGTCGCCACTTGGTTTTTGAAAAAAAATAAGAAAAACAAAATGAGCCACTAATATTTTAAAATGGTAACTAGAGAAAATAAGGGTTCGGGGGCTAAGGTATGAATCGGGGAAGGTGTAAGGTACCCGTTCACTCAACCGAAAGGTTGGCCTCTACTAATCATTATTTCTTTTTAATTAGATTTCTCAAATGCATACAATTACATAAGATGGATTACATAAGATGGGGGGAAAAGAGAGAATATCTAAAATTAAATAAGAAAAATACATAACATATGTATATAGAACACCAAATAAAATAAGTATTAAAAAAATTTTAAATTCTACAACATGCAATTTCTAACCAAAGAATACATTGAGTAAACCGCACACAATATCACTAACATGATCTAAACTAATAAGACATAGTAACAAATAGAAATGGTAACCAAAATTCTAGTCAAAATTGCATACAATACTATCAAACATCTTCAATTAACCTAATCATGATTTTCAAAAATAAGGAAAGCAAGTTTTGCAATTATCATATCTAAGATGCATATTATTGAATAACCTAAAATTATACTAAACATGATTTTAAACAAAATATAAAGAAACTTTTACTAGACAGAAAAGATAAATTAAAATAAACCAAAATTAAAAGGTTTTTGAGAAAGAAAATGTTACCAAACTAAAACTGAATGATTAAAATTATAACAAAAGAAAAAAAAAGGAACCTAACTATTATCAGGGATTTTATAGGTTTTATATGAAAATTGGAAAAAATAAAAAAATAAAAGAAATGCTACAAAAAGGGAAACTAAGCTAAAATTAAAAGATTTTGTGGATTTTGATGTTAAATGAAATAAAAGAAAAGAAAAATAAAAGGAATACTATTAAAAGAAATATGAATTAGGCTAATGAAGCATAACGACTAAAAACAATGACTATTATATAGTAATATAACAACCATTTAAATAAGAAATGTAAAATATGAATGTAATATCGATAATTACAACCATATAAATATAAGTACATTGATTATAATGATAACGACACTGTAAGTCGCAATTGACAAATATATTAGCACTATTTTAGTGAATTAACATGTTAGGTGCAAATGTGCAATATAGATAAAGTAAACAAATTAAGATGTGATTTATAATATGAATTTAAATAATTTAACAAACTAAACATGTTTATTACAAACCAAATGAATACCAATAACTAAAATAACTATATGAACAATATAAAGAATGCATACGAGATAAGAAAGAAAAATTAACCCGGTCACCTCAAAGAGATAGAAAATGGAGAGAGAAAGATCGGGAATCCAAGCAGAATACCTGGATCGCAAGTGAATTCTCAAGTCAGGGAACGGTGATTGGTAATCCAATCCTCGAGATGTGTACCAATTCTAATGGAAGGGTGAGTCATGAATCTAGCAGGGTATCGACGTCAATATTCGTTCTTCCTCGGTATTTCAGTAAGGTGCCGGTATCAGAATTCTCTCATCTTCCGACCCATTCAAACTTCAACCTCAGAATTATCCTCTTCAAATCGTACAAGAGGTACGGTATTTATAGAGTTCATCAACCAATGAGGTGCTGGCATATTTTGGGACACGTCAGGCCTTTTGAAGTTGGCATTCACCACAAAAATTAAGTTTCTAAGGATCTTTTATGGTGGTCGCCACAATGAAATTTGTGACTCCATGGTTCAAATGTAGCGGTCGCCACCTTGGCTAGGGTTTCTAAGAGTTTCTTATGATAGTTGCTACAATCAAAGTTGGAGGTTCAAGGTGATTTCAATGGTATGAAGGTTTTGATCATTAGGTTCAAATCATTGAGCTTGGATCACTTTCCGAAGATCTTTCAAAAGCACCATTCCAGTTGTTTTCATTATCGGATTCGCCCAAATTAACCTAAGATTGGCAGGGTCAAATTCAGGTGTCTACAGCTGTCCCTCTTTGATATAATTTGCATAGTAACGCATAATGCAAGTTCTATCAAAGATCCAGAGACAATACCTATTTGACCAAGCTATCAATCTTAGGTCACAAAAACACAAGCATGTATATAATGTTAGTCGTACTCAAAGTTCCATCGAGCTGCTTACGTACCCCTTTACTGGGGATCAGACCAATACGTAGTTCCTGGGACAAATGCACAGATGCAAGATACTAAACATGAAACAGATACCAACATGATCCAAACACCATCCTAAAGATCAAAAGAGAGAATAATCAATTAAATAAGTCAAAGATCGAGTCAAGATTTAAGAACTCAGCTGGAGATAAAATAATTAAAAGGATCGAGTCAAGATCTTAGAAATTATCTTGACCGAAAAAGAAACAATGAATTAATTAGATCGAGTCAAGACTTAAAAACTTGAAACAATAACGGGATAAGGATAATTAAAAAGTTGAGTCAAGATTTTAAAATCACCCTTAAAGGAGAGAACCAAAAATTAATAGGTCGAGTCAAGACCTAGAAATTCAGGACGAGCCCGGGACAAAAATATTTAAATGCCGTGTCAAGGCTTAAAAGAATCTTCATCGGAAAGAAACCACATATTAATAGGTCGAGTCAAGACCTAAAAACTCAGGACGAAAACGAGATAAAAATAATTAAAAACCGAGTCAAGGTTTAAAACTATTTTTATCGGAAGGATAATAACGAATTAATAGGTCGAGTCAAGACCTAAAAATTCGGGACGAATACGGGATAAAAATAATTAAAAGGCGAGTCAAGGCCTAAAACTATTTTCATTGAGAAGGATAACCACGAATTAATACTTCAAACCAAGACCTAAAAATTCAGAACGAAGTACGGGAGAAAAAAATAATTCAAAGTCTAGTCAAGGCTTAAAACAATTTTCATCGGGAAAGAAACAATGAATTAATAGGTCGAGTCAATACCTAAAAATTCAAAACAAAGCACATGACAAAAATAATTAAAAACCGAATTAATAGGTCGAGTCAATACCTAAAAATTCAAAACGAAGCACATGACAAAAATAATTAAAAACCGAGTTAAGGTTTAAAACTATTTTCAACGGGAAAGATAACCACGAATTACTACGTCGAGTCAAGATCTAAAAATTCGGGACGAAGCACGGGATAGAAATAATTAAAAAGCCGAGTCAAAATTTTAAAATTAAATTTATCGAAGAAAACCACGAAAAACACAACCAAAATAAGGTTTAAAATTATTTTTTAAGAAAGAAGGTTTAAAATTAATTTTTCAAAGAAACAGGTTCAAAATTATTTTTAAAGAAAACACTACTTAAAAGCGGGTTTAAAATTAATGTTGTAGAAAAACACATAAGATTTGAAGATTTTTTTGTTTAAGGTTTAAAATTAATTTTGTAGAAAAACACATTAGTTTCAAAAAAAATTCGTATAAGGTTTAAAAATATTTTTGTAGAAAAACACATAAGGTTTAAATTATTTTTATAGAAAAACACACACAGAAGATTCAAACAGTCTCTAAAAACCCCAAAACGTCATTATGACGAATTGACACGTGCCCACCAGCTTACAAGATGGTGGTCACCAGGTCCAGAGCACGAGGATGTGGCATGACGGTTGGCAACTTGGCGGTCGCCAAGCCAAAATCCTTCCAAGCTGGCAGTCGCCATGTGGCCATTGAAAATCCTGAAGGTCGCTAACATAGAAGATGGCAACCGCCACTTCCAAACGCACACAAGGCTTCCCCAGGCGTGCAAGTTAGGCTCACTTTCTCATTCTCACTCTCTCTCTAGCTCCCTCACTTTTTCAAACTTTTCTCTTGGTCCTTCTTGCTTCTTGCTACCTTCGAGCCCTTTCCCTTACCTTTTGATCATGGTCGGATGTGGGCCTTTTGTCGGCGAGTGTTCTTCCATGGGTGCTCTTGGGAGCACAGACCCCAGCCTTCCTATTAGTGGGGTCACCACCACTCAGCCCTCCAATGCGTTGGGGGCGCTGGATGCCCTGGCTCTTAAGACGGAGCGTGCTTCTCGCCGGGCTACTGAGGATGAGGCACAGGCAGCTGTCGAGGCGCAGGTGGCTATAGACGCTGCTGCTGAGGCCAATATTGTAGACTTCTTGGATCCTCATGTTAAAGAGGGTCTTCCCACACCCTTTGATACACTCATATATGCTCCGACACCCCACCGCTTGGGCCCAGGTGGGATGAGGCACTACGAGCCTCCCGTCTATGCTGTTGCTGCTGACGTCCTCCTCTGAGAGCCATATCAGCATATCTCACGCTAGCGTCTCTCGGTAAGTTCTCTTGTCTCTTTCTTTCAGTATCAAAACATGTTTTATTTTTATGTCTCGAATATAGATGAATGTCTAGGATCCCCTAACGTATGTAATGTGTATGATAATTGCCTATGCAATATTGAGATCTGTGAATGAACTCAACATATTTACCAAAATTAAAAGAATAAACCCGAGCATCGGACTAAAAATTAGCTAGGTACCTGAGCAAAGGAGATTCTAAATGAGTAGGGATACTAGGGTTATGATTTAGATGCGAACAATAAGGGGGTGGTTTTTCATTTTTTATTTTTGGGGGAAAACATAAAATCTAAGGGGTAATTTTTTTCAGTTTTTATTTTCGGAAAAAAACATAAAACCTAAGGAGGCGATTTTTTTTCATTTTTTATTTTTGGGGAAGAGCTTAAAATCTAATGGGTGATTTATTTTTTATTTTTTGTTTTTGGGGAAAACATAAAATTTAAGGGGTGATATTTTTCATTGTTTTTTGGAAAAAAATATAAAATCTTTGGGGAAAAACATAAAAATTTAAGGGAGTTATTTTTTCATTTTTTATTTTTGGGAAAAAACATAAAATCTAATGGGATGATTTTTATTTTTTTTCGGGAAAAACATAAAATTTAAAGCGGTGATTTTTTATTTTTTATTTTTTGAAAAAAATATAAAATCTTTGTGGAAAAACATAAAATCTAAGGGGGGTGATTTTTTTATTTTTTTATTTTTGGGGAAAAACATAAAATCAATGGGGTGATTTTTTTATTTTTTATTTTTTATTTTTTATTTTTGAAAAAGAACATAAAATCTGAGGGGTGATTGTTTTTTTATTTATGGGGCAAAACATAAAATCTAAGGGCGTGATTTTTTTTTGTTTTTTAGGGCGTGAATTTTTTTTTGTTTTTTATTTTTGGAGAAGAACATAAAATCTAAGGGATGAATTTTTTTTTTTTCATTTTTTTATATATTTTGAGAAAATCACAAAAATTTAAGGGGATATTTTTTTTTCATTTTTTTAGAAAAAATCACACAAAAATATAAGGGGGTGGTTTTTCTTTTTTATTGTTTAGAAAATCACAAAAACTAGGGGAAGGTTTTTCATTTTTTTTAGTTTTTTTATGTATAGATATATTTTTTCTTTTTCAAAAATCATAAAAACTAGGGGGGAGTTTTTCAAAATCATAAAAATCTAAGGGGAGTTTTTCAAAAGTCATAAAAAAACTACGGGAGGAGGAGTTTTTCAAAATCATAAAAATCTAGAGTTTGGAAGAATGATTCACCTAGCACCCTAGGGTCTAGGGTGCCTAGTCTTCTAGGGCTTGAAAAAATTGAAGGGCCGTCACACACACACGAACTTATGGTTAAAAGATTTGCTTGGCACACTAGGTCTTAGGGTGCCTAGTTTTGTAAGACTTAAAAGAACCAAAGGGTCGTCACACACACACGAATTTAGGATTAAGAAATCTGCCTAACACACCAGGGCTTAGGGTACCTTGTCTTCTAGGTCTTAAAAGAAAGAAAGAATCGTTACACACACACGAACCTAGGGTTGAAAGATTTACCTAGTACACTAGGACATAGGGTGCCTAGTCTTCTAGGGCTTAAAAGAACCAAAGAATCGTTACACACACATAAACCTGGGGTTGAGAGATTTACCTGGCACACGAGGACTTAGGGTGCCTAGTCTTCTAGGGCTTAAAAGAACCAAAGGATCGTCCCACACACACGAACCTAGGGTTGAAAGATGCCTAGTCTTCTAAAGCTTAGAAGAATCAAAGAATCGTCACACACATACGAACCTAGGGTTAAAAGATTTGGTTGGCGCACCGGGGCTTAAGGTGCCTAGTCTTCTAGGGCTTGAAAGAACCGAAGGGTCGCCACACACACACGAACCTATTAGGATTTTATACTAAAAATTATGTTTTTAGAATTTAATTTAATTTTAATAAAATTATTTTTTTATATTATGAGAATCTTAATAAGCAATGTATGCAATATTATTTTTTAAATATTATGCATAGATGTCCTTTATTCTGTACAGTATTTAATCAGGTGTATAATGTACGGCTTGCACACAGAAGACCAGATTTTAGATTTTGCAGAATATAAGTATTTGTTCACAGTTTAGATGGAAATGAACTATCAGTACGACTGTAGTAAAGAATTTTAGTAGGCCTGTGTTGATTACAGAAAACAGATAATAGTATCGTCTATTGCTCCGACTCTCTGTGCTAGTACACTTTGTGTGTATTGAACGGGACACATTTGGGCAATTAAATTTATATTAACTGTATAAATTAATTCACACCCCATAGTTATTATGAGAGTACTTATGCTCTTAATCCTAAAATAATTATTAATTTGTATATATTTAATATTCGTTATTTTGATTCATTAGAAGGTACCATCTTATACGGATCTATTTTTCTAGTGAGTTGGATAGTGGTATTATTTATATGGTGAATATTAATTATTGACGGAATTTACATCTCGAATAATCAGGATTAACGATACTCTCTTAAGGAAGCTTATAAATTTTGACCTGACCAAACTCTACAAGTGGATTTGATTATCCGACAGTCAAATAAGTTAAGTAGAAGGGCGTAAGAAATTTAAAGATGCCGATTAAATTAAATTATCAGTAATTAAATTTAATTGGCGGGTATCGAGAATCTTAACGCGGGAGATGAGTTAAGTATTTAATAACAATAGCTCAATGCAAGATGGCCTTCAGATTATATATTAGAGTGCAATTATAATTCTTTAATGTTGTGAACTGTAATTTAGTATTTTATAAAAATTGCAGAAACTGCTGCAAGGCTTTCATAATTACAGATACCGTTGAGAGGTTTGCTTAATTGCAGAAACCATTGGATACGTATCTGGGTTATGCTAGAGTCTTCGTCATAATTACTTCATGGGTCCCTGCTATAGTCCTATAAATATGTGGGTAGGCTGAACTAAATTCATAACTTATCTTCAAAACTAAAGTAACCAGGTTCTATCAGTACGAGTTCTTGAAAGTTCATAACCCACACTACGTTTGGGAATCGCATAAGGGAATACAGTAGAAGATTTGACGGGAGCTTTAACACGGAATCAAAAATCATAGTTAGAGAATCGACCAAAAGGTATTCTTCTAAATTAATTGAGGTGGCACATGTTTTTATTTTGATCGATTGACATCAAATGTTTTATCAGGAGCCCGTTTCGGTGATTGCCCATCTAGTTATTTTTATCGAAAAATCATTTATAAAAAATAATAATCTCTGTAGTTTTGCCTCCAATAATTGATATCAGAGCAATTTTGTTTTTTGTTTACGATTTATCAAGGGGCTGGGTAGTTTTAGAATTATGCTAACTTTGTTTTGTAGGAGTTCTAATCCGAATTTTATGATCATCTTTTATTCATGTTTGATTAAGTGGTTTGATGTAATAGCTATTATTTGTTTTTAAATATCAGTTTAGAATATTTAAGAATATGTTGAATATCCAAGAAGATGAACAATAGGCGGCGGCACTAGCGGTGGTTTCGGATTTTACGGGCCACTGATCGTAGTGACTTTTTAACAGTTTTAAAGAAATTTTTTTGGTAAGTTTCTGCAGAATTTAAGTATTAAAAACAACAAAAAAAATAAGTCCAAAAATAGCCGTAAAAATTGACAAAAATAGCCACCACTAGCGACGGTTCGGGGCCAATTTTGGACTATTTTTTGTGCACTTTTTAGGCACAAAATAACAATAAACATCCCTTAAAATACTATAAAAACCCATAAGAAATCAGGCCAAAATAGGCAGCAAAAGTGCAGAGAGCAACGATTTTCGGCGGCAGTGGCGGCACTATTTTGGGCTATTTTTTGAGGCTTTTCGGGATTGTTTTCAAGGCGTTCTTCGAAGTAACATGTTGCTGGATATTAGTGCTATTTTTTTAGAAAAAATAGGAGCAAAAACCACCACGAAAAAGGCCCAAATGGGCGGCGGAAGGCGGTGGCAGCGCAGAGGCAGCAGCGGCGATGGTTCAAGGCCTTTCGATGGCTGCTTTTCATGCTGCTTTCGGTCCATTTTTTGACAAAAAATAGTTATTTTTGAGAGCTATTTTTTTAAAAAAAATGGCGTCAAAATCAGTGCACAGAAAAGGCGGCAAAAGCTGCCTAAAAAGGCGGTAGCGACGGCGCCGGCAGCGGGGCTGGTGGCCGGCGGCGGTGGTGGCTTGGTCTGAACTGTTTTGATCGAGCTTTTCTGATATGTCTTGATTCTCATATGATATATTAGTATATCACAGTGAATCAGAGAATCCTAATACAATCGGGATACAGGAAGCTAATTCGAAAAATGATTACTACAGCTTACTTCCACAGGAGACTGAAACTCTTCAGAGTTTTGTATTAATCATAAAATCAGGATATATACATATTTTGCATTTATATTCATATGAACTGCGTGGATGATGTATATATGTTTTATATTTTTCTGTTAATTTAATTAATTTAGAAAATTAGGTTTTTATTAAATATTTCGTAAAGAAAAATAAATTAATTTTTTTAGTTAAAGTTTTTAATCAAACGAAATTTTTTTAGATATTTTATTTTTTTATAAAATTGGATATTTTGAAAAAATGTGAAAATTAATTTTTAATTTTGAATTAATTTAATAGAAAAATATTTAATCTAAATAAATTATTATTTTTAAAAAAAATATAACAAAAAATAAAATAATTAAATGCCTTTAATAACTAACTTAGCTGAAAAGCTGAAAGAAAAACTGTGCATTTATTGAATTTATTTGTTACGCTTTAAAATACGAAAAGATGGTTTGATAAATTAGAATATTTGGAATCGTGTACACATAAAGATGTTTGATTCTTTAAGATCGTGTGGTTTTTAAAATTAATAAATTTATTTTAATTAAACAAATTTTTATAACTCTAAAAAATATTTTAAAAATCTAAGTGGAAGAGAAAATTTATTCACAGATAAATCTCGCGGTCTCCATCTCCAGTTTGTAGGCGATGCAATTAAATCTTGCGTATTGGTAGTAGGGCCTTCCTTCCTATTGGATAGATTAATTGCGGTATTACCAGTACAAATCTCATTTAGAGATAATTCTGGATAATTGTTAGTGTGGATCACTTCTCCATATGAAGGGTTTATTGCGAAGTGAATGATTTGGGATTAGGTAATGGTTAACACTTAGCTGCATATAATAGTATGCTCTCCATCTGAGTTACTGCTATTATATATTGGATCAAAACTATGTCAAAACTATGTCAGCTATTTAATTTTACTTGGCAGGGTCAGTTACCTAAGTATTAAAATTAATAAGAATTGTCATGTCTGGACAAATAATGGCTAATAGACGTTCTCCCATCGAGGCATGCTAATCACAGAGTACCAGGCTACTGGCGATTTTTTTAAAAAATATTAAAAGAAACCAAATTAAAATAAATTGAAAGTTTTACTCGTCATAATTAATAGTTATTTTTAATTATGTGATTCTCAAGAATAAAATGCCTTTCAATCTTCTTTCTTTAATACTCAAAGAAAACAAACTTACGAGACCTAACTATGTTGACTAGAAAAAAAATTTGGACATTGTCTTAACTGCTGAGGATTATAAGTTTGTATTAACTGAGATATGTCCACCGGTACCTGATATGGGGGCTATCGAACAAGAAACTCGGGCTCTTTAGAAATGATAGAAAGTTGATCAGATGGTTCGCTGCTACATTTTGGCTTCCATGTCAAATATTTTGCAGCATCAGCATTAGTCTATGCCTAGTGCATATGAAATGATTATAAACCTCAAAGAAATATTTTGGGATCAAAATTGTCCTGCTAGGTAGGTGGCCATGAAATCTCTATTGAATACAAACATGGATGAAAGTACCCCGGTTAGGGATCATGTTCTAAAGATGATCAGTCTTCTGAATGAACTGGAGATACTACGAGCTGAAATTGACGAAAAAACTCAAGTCGATACTATATTCTAGTCACTGCTTGAAAGTTTTAAGCAGTTTTACCTGAACTATACCATGAATGAGCTCAGCTTTTCATTGGCAGAACTTCTTAAGGAACTTTAAGCAGTAGAGGGTGTTCTTAGGAAGCCAGGTTTTGTGTATGTGGCTGAAAATGGTTCATTCTCTAAGCTGAAAGGAAAGAAGAAGAAAAAGGTTCAGACACAGGGCGGCACAGGACCAAAAGCAGTTAAGGGACCAAAAACTAGTGTGAAGAAGCTGAGAGACAAGTGCTATCACTATAACCAGTTTGGGCGTTGAAAAAAGTAGTGTATGATTTTTCTTAGTAAGCATAACAAACCTAGTAATTTTTGTTCACTAGTGGTTGAAACATGTTTAGCGGTGTTATCTATCCAAACCTGGTACGTAGATACAGGAGCTACTAATCATGTCTGTAATATTTTGTAGGGTTTTCAAAAATTCAGGCAGCTCAATAATGGAAAAATATACTTGCATATGGGTAATAATATAAGGGTGGCAGCAGTTGCAGTAGGAGATGTCAGTCTTAGCTTTAATAGAGATAGGATATTACTTCTAAAAAATTATCTTTATGTACCTTCGATTAGGAGAAATTTAATTTCGATTTCTAGTTTAATAAAGGACAAATATTCTGTTCATTTTGATGACTCTGTGGTTGTGAAAAAAAAAAATATTTTATTTATTTTGGTACATTGGTGGATGATCTGTATGTCGTATCTTCTATCTCTCCTGCACTGCAACTAACTGAATTGAATAGCACATCAAATTTACCATATAAGAGAAAATTTTCTTCTTTAATGAATCAAACGTTTTTGGGCACTTACGCTTGGGTCATATTAATCTAAAAAAGGATAAATAGACTGGTAAAAGATGGACCTTTGAGTTCATTGGAAGTGGAGGCACTTTCAATCTGTGAATCTTACTTAAAGGGAAAGATTGCCAAGAGGCCCTTTTTGGCCAAAAAACTATAGAGCTAAAGAACCATTGAAAATGGTTCATTTTGATGCACTGTAAATCTGAATGCTTTGAAAAATTTTAAAAATTCAAGACAGAGGTAGAGAAGCATCTGGGTAAAAGTATCAAATCACCATGATCCGACCGTGGTAGGAAATACCTCTTTGGAGAGTTTAAGGATTACCTATCATCAGAAGGGATTATATCCTAGTTGACTGCAACCGGCACTCCACAGTAGAATGGTGTAGCAAAAAGAAGGAATATAATTTTTATGGAGATGGTAAGGTCCATGATGAGTTATTCAGGTTTACCCGATTCGTTTTGATGACTTGCTTTAGAGACAGCGACTTACATTCTGAACTTGGTACCTTTTAAATCAGTACCTTCTACTCCCACAGAATTGTAGACCGAGCGTAAGCCTAGTTTGAAACGCATTCAGATTTAGGGGTGTCCAGCACATGTGTCGAAAGGGAACGCGAGTAAGTTAGAACCAAGGACAGAAGTCTATTTCTTTGTGGGATATCCTAATAGAACGAAGAGTGGTCTATTTTATAATTCTAATGATTAGAAGGTTAATGCCCTATTCTTGGAAGATGATTATATTATAACCACAAACCCAAAAGTAATATTATTCTAGAAAAAATGAGAAGATATACCAATAGAACGGAAGAGGAACCACGAGTCACCGATATCCCATTGGCTCATCGTAGTGGGAGGATTATCGAGATTGATACAAATCATGAACAAGGTGCTGCTACACAGGTTTCAGATTCTGCATAGTGTGTTACTACTGGTACACAAACACAGGTAGTGTCTCGTCGTAGTGGGAGGGTTGTTCATCAACCTGATCCGTATATATTTTTGGAAAAGTCTTTTGACAAGATCCTAGTAGAACTGGATACCAAACCCTATAACTACAATCAAGCCCTTCAGGACAAAGATGCAGATCTTTGGTAAAAGGCTATAAATACTTAAATATAATATATGTATTTCAATCAGGTCTAGGAACTTGTAAGAGGATCTACAAAAGGAAGAGAGGGGCAGACAGGAAGGTTGAAACCTTTAAAGCTAGATTTGTTGCAAAAGGGTTCACTAAGAAAGAATGGATCGATTATGAGAAAACCTTTTTACTGGTAGCTATGTTTAAGTTTATCCGAATTCTCTTATCCATTGTTGCTCATTTCAATTTCAAAATTTGGCAAATGGATGTCAAGATAGCTTTTCTTAACGAAAGTCTTAACGAGTGTATCTATATGGTACAACCAGATGGTTTCATAGCGAAGGGATAAGAGCACATGTTGTGCAAACTTAAGAGATCCATTTATGAACTTAAGCAGGCATCGAGGTCTTGGAATACTTCATTTGATCAAGCCATAAAGTCTTATAATTTTGATCAGAGTCCAAATGTGTCTTGTGTGTACAAGAAGCGTGACAGAAGCATGGTGATCTTTCTAGTACTTTATGTAGATAATATCTTGCTCATCGAAAATGATGTGGGGGTATTATTTACGGTAAAAGTATGGTTATCTGAGCAGTTTGATATGAAAGACTTGGGAGAATCCAGTCACATCTTTGGGATCAAACTTGTGCAAGATCAGAAACAAAGGATGTTGGCTTGTCACAAGCAAAGTATATCGATGATATCCTTACTCGTTTTAGCATGTAGGATTCCAAGAAAGGATTTTTATTGATGATATCCTAAGATACCTGATGAGATAGAGAAGATGAAGCATGTTCCTTACGCTTTGGTAATATGAAGCATAATTTATGCTATACTTTGCACTAGATCTGACATTAATTTTCCGTTGGCGTAGTTAGCAGATATTAATCTAACCCAGCGTAAGAGTATTGAACTGCGATAATGAATATAATTAAGTACCCAAAAAGGACTAAGGATTATACGTTGATTTACTAGGAAGACAGTCTAGTACTTTTAGAGTACACAAACTTAGATTTATAGTCAGGCAAAGATTCTCGTAAGTTTACCTCAGGATATGTGTTTACATTAGGAGGTGGATCTATTAGTTGGAGGAGTATCAAGTAGTCATGTATTGCTGATTCCACCATGGAAGCCGAGTACATGACAACTTTTGAAGCAACCAAGGAGGTCGTTTGACTCAGAAACTTCCTGTTGGATCTAAACGTGGTCCCTTCAGTTCAGTCGGTTATTACACTTCATTGTGATAATAGTGGAGCGATTGCAAACTCAAAAAAATCAAGAGTCCACAAGAAAGGAAAACAAATTGAGCGTAAGTATCACCAGATACGAGAAATTGTACAGAGGGGTGATATTGTTGTTACTAAGATTGTATCAGGGAACAACCTTGGAGATCCTTTTACAAAGAGTTTACCAGGTAAGACTTTTTATAGTTTTGTAGAGAGCATGGGAGTCAGATGTATGGCAGCATAGTTTTGAGTATAAGTGAGAGATTATTAGAATTGTATACTGAAAATCATATTTTTAGTATTTATTTTTATTTTAATAAAATTAATTTTTTATTTTATTAGAATCTTAATGAACAATCTATGTAATATCATTTTTTTAAATGTTATGCGTGGAAGTCCTTTATTTTGTATAGTATTTAATCTGGTGTGTAGAGTACGACTTGCACACAAAAGACCAAATTTTAGGTTCTTGCAGAATGTAAGTATTTGTTCACAGTTTAGATGAAAATGAACGTACCATCGGTACGACTGCTGTACATAGTTTTAGTTACGGGGAACAGATAATAGCGTCGTCTATTGTTCCGCTCTCTGTGCTAGTATACTTTGTGTATATTGAACGGGACACATTGGGATAATTAATTTTATACTGACTATACAAATTATTTTACATCCCAATGTTATTATGAGAGCGTTTACGCTCTTAATCATGAAATAATTATTGATTTGCATATATGTAATATTCGTTGTTTTGATTTATTAGAGGGTGCGATCTTATATGGGTATTTATTCCCAGTGAGTTGCATAGCGATATTATTTATATGGTGAATATTAATTATTGACGAAATCCATGTCTCGAATGATCAGGCTTGACGATATCCCCTTAAGGAAGCTTATAAGTTTTGACCGGGCCAAACTCTACAAGTGGATTTAATTATTCAGCGGTCAAATAAGTTAAGTAGAAGGGTTTAAGAAATTTAAAGATGCCGATTAAATTAAATTGTCAGTAATTAAATTTAATTGACGAGTATCGAGAATCTTAACGTGAGAAGATGAGTTAAGCATTTAATAACAGGAGCTCAATGCAAGATGGTCTTGTGATTATGGCCTAGAGTGCAATTATAGTTCTTTAGTAGTGTGAATTGTAATTTAGTATTTTATGGAAATTGCAGAAATCGCTGCAAGATTTTCATAATTATAGATACCACTGAGAGGTTTGCTAAATTGTGAAAACTACTGGATACATATCTGGGTTACACTAGAAGTCTTCTTCATAACTACTCCACAGATCCCTACTGTAGCCCTATAAATATGCGGGTGGGCTGAACAAAATTTATAACTTGTCTTCAAGACTAAAGCTGATCAAGTTCTGCTGGTACGAGTTCTCGAAGATTCATAGCCCACACTACGTTTGGGAATCGTATAAGGGAATACAGTAGAAGGTCTGATGGAAGTGTCAACTCAAAATCAAAAATCGTAGTTGGAGAATCGACCAAAAGATATTCTTCTAAATTGACTGTTATGGCACGGGTTTTTATTTTGATCGTTCGACATCAAAAGTTTTATCTCGAGTCCATTTCGGTTATTGCCCATCTTGTTATTTTTATCGAAAATCGTTTACAAAAAATAATAATCTTGGCAGTTTTGCCTCCAATAGAACCTTGGGTTGAAAGATTTTCCCGACGCACCAAGGCTTAGGGTGCCTAGTCTTCTAGAGCTTATAAGAACTGAATGGTCGTCACATATACACGAACCTAGGGTGTTTTTATTGCTTTTTGTATTTTCTGCATTCCATTTGTTTTTACTACTCTTATTATCTCTTCTGATCATCTTTTACTTTCCAAGTTGGCCAGTACGTCCAAGGTTTCAATTGCTCTGCCTCTGGTGAGGTGTTGGAGTGGTATGATGCCCTCATTGCTCCTAGTCGGGCCCTCATCGATACTTTTGGCTTTGCTCGGTTCTTCCCCTTGCTAGGTAGGACCAACAATGACTGGGTGTGGTTGACGGCTTTAGTGGAGAACTGGTGGGATACCACCAACACCTTTTATTTCTCCACTTTTGAGGCGACGCTGACACCACTAGATCTTGCTATGATCACTGGTATTCGAGTTGGAGGAGCCCCTATCCCCATTGATCCAGACATTGCCCATTCAGTCGACGCTCTGACATACCTGTTAGGTGCTGTACCAGTACAGATGGATCGAGATCGATTCAGGTATACCTGGTTCTTTAAGTGCTTTCGTCATTTCCATTGCACCGAGCCCTGACACTACGAGTGGGTTGCTCGTGGTTTTCTGCTATACATGTTCAGTACCTCATTGTTTTCGAATAAAGAGAATACCATCCTTCTTCACTACTTTGGCGCTCTCACCTATCTCGGTCGAGTGCCCACCTATGAGTGGGGAGGAGCTGCGCTTGCGACTTTGTATGGCTTGATGAGAGCTTTGACCCAATTCCCTTAGGAGCTCATCATTGGGGAATATTGGGGGTTTAGGAGGTAGTTTTTGTTGGAGAGAGAGCCGCGCAGCGAAAAAAAAATGAAGGTTGATTTTTGAATCGACGTTCTGACCGTAAAAACGACGTATGCGATTTTCATGAAAAACGAAAACAATACTGATATTAATAGTTTAATACCTTTATGAAACTTGCCGATAAGCTTCTAGAAATTCCGAATACATTGAAGATGACCTTGCAACCTTCTCACGTATGACCCGGACGCACTACGACGATCATGATGTGTGGGCACCGATTCTGATCGAAGTGTTCTACCTACCTTGGTTTCTTCTCACACAATGATCTCCAAAAAAGCAAAAATAATTGCTAAAGAGGATAGAAGACCGGCGGCTTTCATGGAGTATGAGGGTTAGATGTTGATTAATTAGTCTCCTTTGATATATTAAAATATATCAAATATATATTAAGGATATATCATCTTTTCTAAAAGAATATAAAGAGATATACTTAACATAAATAATTAATCTCACCATCTCCTAGGGCCGGCCACCTAGGGAGTAATCCCTAGGTGTGCCAAATACCAATATCGCCCATCATTAATTTAATTTAATTCCTGAATGTCCCCAGTGGAAAAACCGGCATTCTAATTAAATTAAATAAATACAGAAATCACCAAGAAAAATATCCGTGCGTATAATGGGTTACGTGAAGGATCACGAGTAAGTATAGAACTCAGGCTAACCATACGAGAAAACCGAATATCCCTAACTCTATCCCTGAGTTAGATCATTTTCCATACGAACTTGAACTTATTCCACTAAAGGTCCTCACTGAACTCCCGGTTCTAACTCAAATTATGTCTTGAGTCTCCAATTATCAAATGCACTGAATTCTCCCCACGTTTAAGGAATGGATTCGCGATAAATAAATTAGGTTACTGACAACTCGATTTAATTATCCTCTTCTCCTCGCAACTTCACCGCTTAACTTTTTGAAATGCCGGATCCGAAGATCCACTGTACAGGTTTAGCATTATCAAACCTATAAGCAAAGCATACGAGGGGAAACTCCTCAACCTAAATCGGACGTAATTTTCGTTAGCTGACTATCAATTATCGAACAAATAATGCTAGTACCCAACTCATCGGTGTTGTTGATCTCATAAAGGAAATCTCAACCATTGACGACTCAATGTACGGTACATTATCTGAACACAATTAATCAATTACTTCGGGATTAAGAGTTCGTGCAATACATGATAATACAGGATGTGGATCAATTCATATAGTCAGTATAGAATCAATCATCCCGTTGATCCTGCTCAATACACTCCAAGTGTACTAACATATCGAGCTCGAACATCGAATTTCCAAAACCTAAATTCGATCCGTTCGACCTACCCAAGACCAGTTACTATAACGATGTACCACAATCGTACCAATGGAATGTCCCGGTCCATTACGATTGTGAGCCTACCTGTATAATCTGTCAGAATCTTTGACCCGATCTTTCATGCACCACGCACCGAGTCAAATATTGGATAGAATATAAGAACTATGCATTCATGCATCACAAATGTAAATATGAAATCATAAATGCAAAATCATCTCAGAATACAATATGCTAGGGATCCAGAATAAAATACATAAAAAGCATGGCTTTTCAGTATACATTTTCAGCAATCTCCCACTTATACTCAAAGCCATGCAGGAACACACCTGACACCTAACCCTTCTACATGGTCATCAAAGACTTTCTGAAATGATGCCTTAGTAAAAGGATCTACTGGGTTATCCGCCGATGCTATCTTGGAAACTACCACGTCTCCACGCTGCACAATCTCCCGAATGAGATGATACTTCATCTCAATGTGCTTTCTCCTTTTATGGACTCTTGGTTCCTTCGAGTTCGCAATCGCTCCAATGTTATCACAATAGAGTGTAATAGGCAATTGTACCGAGGGTACCACATCCAAGTCTATTAGGAAGTACCTGAGCCAAACTGCTTCTTTAGCTACATCCGAAGCTGCAACATATTTAGCCTCTATGGTAGAGTCAGCAATACAAGATTGCTTCATGCTCCTCCAACTGATGGCTCCACCTCCCAAGGTAAACACAGAGCCCGAGGTGGACCTCCTAAAATCTCTATCTGCCTAAAAATCTGAGTCAGTATACCCAAGAGGTATAAAACTATCATCTTGGTACACCAACATATACTCCCTAGTCCTTTTCAGGTACTTGAGTATATTCTTGAGCGTAGTCCAATGCTCTTTCCCTGGATTAGACTGATATATGCTTACCATGCCTGCGGCATAACATATTTTTGGTCTAGTGCAGAGCATGGCATACATGAGACTTTCTACTGCCGAAGCATAAGGAATACCTCTCATCCTCTCTAT
>JAOTRH010132932.1:0-14175 GCA_034768845.1 Heliamphora exappendiculata | reverse complement strand
TAACTCCACCACCCCCACCCCCCACCCCCGCGCGCGCACACACCATTAATGATCATTACACTTTCTTATAAGATTATGCTTATATAATTAATGATCTTTACACTTTTATAAGATTATGTTTATTAGGATAAAAAATATATTGATATTTATAAAAATAATAAATTTTATTATTAAAAATATAATAATATTAAATTTTTTTATATCCTTATTACTTTATTTATCGTTAAGTAGATGATAGTTAACACTTACATTTTTGTTTTTAACCTAAGAATTTACAAAATTATTTTCATTTTTTTGTAAAAATATAATACATTAAAAGATATTTTTGTCATGTGCTAAAAAAAACAAATCACGAAATGAATTCATAAGAAATGTTACCCATTGCCCGTTGGGCAATGAATAATAAATAAAAAAATTTGAGTATCTATGTAAAATTTATTAATATTTATAAAAATAGTCGTTCCTCTTACCTCTAAAATATATGAATGTTAAAAATCTTTTTATTTTTGTTACTATCTTATCAATCGCTTAGTGAACGACAGTTAACACGACTCATTATATATAACAAAATCATTATATATATGCATATAAATGTAAATATAAATATAAATATAAATCCACATAGGGAATATGACGGAGTATATAGTAATCTGATTCAGATTCTAGTATTCTACTTTCTCCCGGAGTGAATTGTACTTGAAAAGGAGAAGAAATCTATTCTTCTTCGGAATATACTTCGTTGGTACCTAAATAATACATTGGTTGTTCCTTGTTGACGAGCGATGGGAATTCAATCAAGTCAGCTCCTAATTGCGCACCTTTACTTGTTGGGAATAGATGCTCACACCAAGTTTTGTTGTCTCTTGTTTGTTTGGTTTCTTTTCACTTTCTTCATTTTCCTTTCTTTTTCTTTTGTTTTCCGCATTTTCGTTAACTAAAAATATATTAAGAAGTTTAAAGTGAAACCATTCTTGATAATTCATAAATGTTACCAAGAGTGAAAAATCCTAGAATGAGTCTTTATAGCCTATGTTATGCAACAATATGTGTGTTTTGAACGAGCATTGGCCTCGTGGTTAAAGTTTAGGATTTTGGAGTTTTGTTTTTTTTTTTTTTTATGTCTTATGTTTAAAATTTATTAGGTATTATCAATTTTTTGGGGTTAATCCATACGAAATTTTGTCTTCACTTTAATTTGGTTCTCCGTAAGTGGGCAATAGGATTGATCACTTCATAAATTAGTCAAAGTACGCGTAAATTGACCCGAACATCATGAGATATCAAAAAAAATATATGTAGATATATTTATACATATACATTGTATATGAATAACAAATGGTTCCATTGTATATGATTATGCCAACTTAAATAATAAAGTTATCAACCTCTTTAATAACTTAATTTTTTAGAAAAGCTAGTCAACAATTTAACTGATTGTAATAAATAATTTTGACGGTAATGCAATGTAAGTTATAATCTATACACGTTACATAGACTCAGGTTAGAGTCTTAGTACTGGTATGCGTCTAAATATTGGATTCAACTAATTTTTATACCAAGGGTATTGGGATACGATAAAATTTTTTTATTTTATAATGATATGTATTTTTTATTTTTAAGATAAATAGTATTTGTAATTTTTCATATAGTATTTCATGCATAATATGAGTGTTCATCTATAGTTTTATAATAAATTTAAATTACTAAAAATATTTTTTAGAATTCTAGGTGAATGTCTAATTAAAAATATTAAACATTTTATATACTTTTATCTTAAGTATTGAGTGTCCACCCAATAGGATTATATATTTAGAAAAATTTATGTAACATAGATTACGTTAAAAAAACAACGTAATCGTGCTCAAATTGGGAATCACTGATCTAATCCACTCAAAATGATTCAAAAAACTTCTCTTCTGATCTTCCAATTCAAGGATTAATTAATTTACAGAAGTGGGGCACCAAGATTTCCAAACTTTCAATTTGCTAAGGTAATATCTGGTCATGAGAGGAATCAGAAGGATATGCATATCTTGCTATGCTGAAAGGGACAAATAACAAAAAGTTGAACAAGTAACTATTGATCAGAAATAAGACCCATGTGTTGTTTGGCCACATGCAGTAGTCCCTTTATGGGCATTTTAGTCATTTCAGTTATTTGCCTTTCCATCATCTAATATTTATGACTCCAATAAGTGCACTTGGACTTGTAACCCTTTAGACCAACAATGCTTTCAATTATACCAATGCATATATGCACATATGTTACTTTCTACTTAATTATTATGTAGCTTGCCATAGTTGTAGTCTTTTAATTAACTGCAATTTCTTAATTGTTTCAGTTATGTATCATGCAATAAATATGATTAATCTGATTTAATAGGTGATGATGATGGGGAAAAACAAAGCATTTTGGATTAAGACATCGTTTGGCAAATGGCTTAAAGTTTAATTTTTTTATCTTTTGATTTAAAGCTAAAAAGACCAAAAAAATTCGTTTAGGAACCCAAAGGCTTTTAGTCTTTTAACATTTTTGTTTGTTTACATAACATAACTTTATATATTTTTTAAAAAATATCTTAACTTTTATTATACATATTCGTTTTTTATAGAAATTATAATTTTTAAATTTACTGGTCAAATTAATCAAACAAAATTTATATTGAATATAAAATTATTTAAAAATAAAATTTTAAAAATTATAATAGATTTTTTTTTTACATAAAGCGTGAGCATTTTGGCTTGTTACTTTTTAGCTTAAAGTTACTGATACAGTTTGCCTTTGTACTTATTTTGCTTAAAATAATTTTAAGAAAAAAATTTATTTTAAAGCCAGGTTGCCAAAGGAGGCCTAACTAGCTAATAATTTAGAAACACCCAAATGAAATCAACTGAGAATTTAGGCTGACCTGGATTGAGATAATTAATAATGACTTATTGGCATGTTTTATTTTGTTTATTTTTGTTGTTAGTGACTTTTTTATCATTTGATTAAAAACTTGTACATTTTAGAATCCTTCCGCCGAGACAAATAGGAAAAATAAATTTTTTTTAATATAAAAGTAAAACATTTCAGAAAATAATAAGTCCAAAAAATCCAATAGACCAATTCTTTATTTACTTATTCTTAGTCTTAATAAAAAAAATCAGTTTTTTCGTTAGAAAACATTACTTTTTTGAATCCTATCAACCAGACTAACTGACAAATAAAATTTTTAATTAAAAAAATTAGAAGTTAAATAAATTCTAATGGTCTTATTTTATGGCGAAATGTAAAGTGACACAGAAGATGACATTAAAAGCTTTTTAAAGGGAGTTGCCAACTTTCTGTCAAAAACTGACAATTGTGTCACTCCCAGAACAACTTTTTTCGGCTTTTGTAGTACTGCTGAAATGGAAATTGTGGTTGGTCAGTTAAACACATAGGAAGTAAAAACTTATGAACTAACGTGCTGTTTGGCAACTGGCTTCAAACTAGTTTTTTTTTTGATGTGTTTTTAGTTGAAAAATTAAATTTAATTCAAAGTATGCTGTTTGATAAACTAGTTTTTAAGTGAACTTTCTTAAAATTGGTTCTTTGGTTAAAAAGTTAGCCTTTTGTTTTTTTTTTCAAATTTAACAAATTTACCCTTGTATATAGTTTATAATAACAATTATATATAGTTAGTAGTGGTAGTAAATAAATTATAAATGAGAAAAATTATTATCTTTTAAGAGTGATGGGAGTTTGAATAAAATATTTTATAAATTAGTGTCTTAATTTGATTTTTTTACTTTTGAGCTTTTTATCTTTTTTTGGCAAACGGATCATGTTGACTATTTTGCACTGTTAACCAAAAAGTCAAAAAGTTTTGATAGCCAATTGGGACCTAATTAAAGTTACTGTAACTTTAAACGTGTTGCTACTACCTTAAAAAAAAGTTAGATGTAAAGATGCCGGTTACAAATTTGGACAAATCACTTTTATACGAGACGTTACTCATCCGATGTGAAAAAAATATGTTGGAATCTATTCTTAGATCTCTTCATATTCATGAATTTAGTTTGTAATTCATTTAATGGAGCTAGTGATGCTTTATCCAGAGGTGCCAGATTTGGAAAATGGAAAAGTGCATTTATAACACTCTTATTTAGCAAAGATATAAAAGTCTTTATGATATGGGTCTTCCCTAAAATTGCATTTGCTCATCCTTAGTTGGCATCTGTTTGGTTATATTCAATCATATAATGAACCTGTCCACCTAAAGTTTGTGCTTGAGAGAGAGTACTGTAGAAATTAGAGTAACGCTACACACACTTCCTATTTTATTTTATAGAAAGAAGTTTGGTGAGTACCACATTATTATTGGGATTTAAATATTAATCTCCTAATATAAATAGAAGCATATTTAGGCGCATATAAAAAAAAATTACACAAAAATTTATGTGGTTCGATACAATTTGTCTATGTTTATTGGCGTGAAAAATAATCCATTATAACCGTAACGTATACAAATTTGAAATAAAAAATATTCAAACCTGACACTCACAATTCGATCCCTGAAACAATTTTCATTTCTCCGTTCAAGATTACTTTCGTGCCCATGATATTTTTTCATCTCTCCTACATCCGCACCCAACAGCAGTTAATTTGAAGCTCAACATAATTGTCTATGTAAAGCTAATAAAAACTATAATAGGGAATGTACCTAGATTTTTCCTACAAACTATTAATTATTTTGAATTATCACTTGATATATGTTTCTACTAATTAAATAAAAAAATAAAATGGGTATTTTGTGATTTGTCTTTTTCCAAACTAACAAGGGTGAGTCAATATTATACAATTCTGGACAATTTTTGCTATGTCATTAGCTAAGAACTCTATGTAAGTTTATGTTACTGGAATAACATTTGTCTTGTGATACTTCTTCTTCTTTCTTTCTCTCTTCTAGTACTAACTCACTCTTTTTTTTTTCCATTTAAAATCAATTTTTTTCTCTTTATTTAAAATTCAATCTTTTTCTCTCTCTTTATTTCAACCCTTTTTTTATTTTTTATTTATTTTCTACCCATAATACATTTGTAGTTTTATGTCCATGCACCCTCTCCAAAACATATAATTAGTTTTGTATAATTTTTTAGTTTACGTACATTTTTTTCCATTGCATTTGACTACAATGAATGTTAGGAATTTCCGTTGGGATCCTTACTAGTTTTAAAAATAAATTATTATTTAAAAATAATTACTAATTAATAATATATCATGTGATAGTCTGAAACGAAACTACTCAATAATTGTTTGAATGACAGATAGAGCGGTACCAATATTCTTAAAGAGCAATGCTATGCACCTGTTTCATTTTAGATAGTTAGATGGATTCCAATTTTCATAGTATTAGCGTGTGTTTGGATTAATTTTTTTTTAAAAAAAATTTTTAATTTGTAAAAAGTAGATGAAAAAAGATAATAAAAAAATCAATTAATTACAGTAAGAAACCAAATAAGTAAACTTTTTAAGAAATTTTTATATAAAAAAACCTTTAAAAAATTAAGCCAAACAGAGACTAGTATGACCCAACAATGTATATGCGAGGTGGGTTTAATTTTGTGCACTGTCTTGGCTGTACATATATATATTTTTTGATAACTAATTTCATAATTAATGAAAACAATTGCTCAAGAAGCCAAAATTCTCAGCTTTAATTGATAATTAAGTACGGCTTTGATTCACATATGGAGAGCCCTATCATGCTATTCCATTTTATTTATTTATTTATTTGACCAAAATGATTGATGCAGGAGCAAGCTAAAGCAAACGGAGATGGAGTGTGAGTACCTGAGAAGATGGTATGGATCCCTGACGGAACAAAATCGGCGGTTGCAGAAGGAGGTAGAGGAGCTAAGGGCCATGAAAGTAGGTCCAGCCACCGTGATCTTGCCCCACAGTTGTGACCCGCTCCCGGTCCCGGCATCCACCCTCATGATGTGCCCCCGATGCGAGCGTGTCACCACCACTACCACCGCCGCCCTCAACAAGGGCCCCACCAGGGCCACCACCACGGCTACCAACCCCACCACCTTGTCTTCTAAAGTGCTCACAATTCTCTACCCTAAACATCCTTCAACTGCTTGCTAGTCGACTTTTCATAACGGAATTGACTCCTCGTGAAAAAGAAAAGAGAAAAAGATTAAAGAATGTTCATACTATATATAAATAGTATCATGGACTAATGTACTTTGGATGATCATAGACTAATGTACTTTGGATGCTAAATTTCTTCTTGTCGCAAGTTGTTTAATTACATACTATAATGAATATTTGATAGTTTTAGTAGCAAGTTAGCATTAGGCTCTCGCTAGTCGCAACTTCAAAACGGCCAAATAAAGCTTATTATTTTTTTAAATGATTTATTTTCTTAGTATTCAAACCCGGACACCGATATCTTTTTTTTGGATATATTTAGAAGTGAGCTTGACATTTTTTTAAATGTATATTATTTCAAAAATTACTTTTATAATACTACATATTTTCTTAGCACTTCGAGGATATATACACGGTATTAGGTGAGCGCTCTAAACACATGTATATGATCAATCTCTTTGATTTTTTTCTAATAAAAAAGACTACATTGTGAGACAATAAAAATACCGAGAAAATATGTTAAAATAAAGTATTTATATATTTGATATATACTAAATATATAAATATATAATCTAATGTGTACTAAACGTGTCATATTCTGCAATTTTTTAAAAAATAGATGTGTTCACTAACACGTGTTGGTCTATTTTTTCTAAAACTACTATGAATAGCTTAGTTCCTATTTTAAGTTCAATTTTCCTTTTTTATTTTTGTTTCTGTTTGTGTTTCTATTTATGTCTTCTGTAGTTTCAAAAACCAAAAACCATTTCTATGTTGTTTCTTTTTTCCCCCTAAAAATAGATTTTGAAATTCAAAAACGATTTTTTTGGTGTTATCTAATAGTGGGTTATTGTCAAAATATCTTTTTCCAAAAAATGTTTTCAAAAATAATTTTTCCAAACACACTTTTAATAATTTTTTGAAAAGCTGACACAAAAAATAGAAAATGACAACGATATGTAGTAGTTCGGCTAGAAACTTTATTATTATTATTATTATTATTATTGTAAAGAATTTAATTTAATAATTAAATTCTATATTTTTGTTTTTATGGTAATTCTAGGTGATATAATGATTGTATAAATCTCTTGGATAGGATTTGTCTCAAGAAGAGGTTCTTGGGTGATAAAACACTTGTTTAGGATTAATTTGCTTCGATCATAATTATCATGTTAATGAGTCATAAGTCTATTTAAGACTAATCACGATGAGAGTCCTAATGAGTATGAGCTTCCAATTATATTCGAAAGTGTGTTCGTGTCTCAAAAAATATCAAAAATCATTTGAGTAAAATTTTAAACAGTGTTCTAAGTTTTAATGAAAGATTCTGTTGAAAAAACTATTTTGAGGATTCGTTACACCTGAAATTAAGAGAAGAACGGTGAACGAGGATTTGACTTATAAGTTTAGGATTAAAAGATTGATGATTCGATCAAATGGTCTATAAGTTGTATTGTAACTGATCAAATTATAGTGCTTGATTTCTGAACTTGGTAATTCCGTAATTTTTTACCCATATTAAAATTTTTTCACGTAAAAATTCTGCATGTTGTGATTACTTTTCGTTACTTGATTCGTGAATGTGATTGATTAAATCGTTAAAATATTATTTTCTATTAAGCAAATAGAAAATCACATTTTTTAATAATAATAATTTATTATTATTAATATTTGCGTATGTGGTATAAAAAAATATACATGCGTATAAGAGACATACCCCAAACATATTAATATCAATATACGGTCGTGCATCGATCGATATTGGAAAGTATATTAATCAATATATTAATAAATATCAATCTCGAATATTTTAAATCTTATTATATATCGACTGATACAATATATAATGTTCAACATTTAAAATTATTTTCTTAATTAAATTTCAAACATGACCTTAATGTCTGGCCTCAAGAATATGGCTAAATGAGAATCATATGTAACCCAGTAGCCAAAGGTAATAAAGGGATGGAGAGAAGGCATAAAGTGCTTATTTAGATGTAATCTGTTGTGATTAGTCCTCTGTTTAATTTATTCACTTAGCCTTTCCCTCTCTCACTTTCTCTCTGCGTAATAGTAAGCATTTATAAATTGAGAAAAAGAGGCAGCGGCAATAACTCCATTTGTCTCCTTCCTTCCAAATATCCTTCTCACTGTTTTAATTCGACGTCCTTTTCTTTTTTGATATTTTTTTATATTTTTTTTTATCAAATTGACACAAGTAAATCGATGTTGATAACGTCAGAGTTGAGGCTAGACGACCATTCTGAGCCTTCAGTATGAGTCTTTTTGCTAGAGTTGCGTGCAAAAAACGATATCATTCTACCTGAATATGGAAGAAAAGTGGCGATATATGATTCATTGTGATTTTATTTTACCCTTTGTTGGTAAGATCTTTTTTGAGTATATTTTCATAATTACTCTTTGACGTCGAGTTTGTGGTCTCTCTGTGTGAAAATTTGGTTTTCTCCTATGTTTGGGGTTTTTTTTTTCATTTTAATAAAAAAATTATAGTCTTGGTAAAACCAACCTTAAAACTGTGCACCAGCCCAAGTCCCATTGAGTTATGCCAAATTTAGTAATATTATAATGACTAAATTTATTGATCATATTTAAGTACTAAATTTAGTGACCATTGCTTGAGACAATTAGACCTCATAGGCCAACACCAAGATTTTAAGTAGCAATATCATGATACATATCAACTTCAGTGACACATCTATACATCTATACGTATTTACCAATATCATAGAGTATCGACACATATGTTTCGTTTGGCTTGTGATTTAAAATGAATTTTCTGCCCCCTTTTTTTAATGTCCTAGAAAATACTAACGGCCAAAAAAACATTTTTTTTGTCTTTGTAAAGTTTAAAGTTAGATTTTAATCAAACAAGTTTCTTTTTTAAAATATTTAATTTAAAATTTAAAAAATTAAAAAATCCAACTTAAAACCGAACTGCCAAATGAGTCCATATATTATCTGTGCGATTACACACAACAAAATGTAAAGGGTCAATTGAGGCTCAATTCTCCAATGTAAATATATAACTTGGACCAACCAAAATCATATATCGAGAATTGACAAATTAAAACCATAGGGTTAGCTCAGCCCAAAAGGTGATTCTGTTTGGATGTTCCATTTTAATTTTCTCGATTCCATTTTCCAAATAAAATGCCGGTAGAGTTGAAAAGAGTTACTAGGCAAAAAAAACATAAAAATTCCACCAGGTTGGCAATTTTTGTTCCGACGGATAATAATTAAATAACATAAAAAGGATCAATCATATGTAGGTCCTACATATTCTTTTAATACTATAGGATAGTAGTGGATGAGATTATATATACCATGATATTATTTATATAATGTTTTATTAAAATAGAATATAGTATGTGAGAAGAGTTGAAGAATTATTTTTTACTATTGAATAAGAAAGAAAAATAATTCAGAGGGAACACATAATCCCATAAGGAAAGGTGGATAAATATGTTAGAATTTGTGAATTTTATTGGCCATTAAAATTCAGATTTCAATAGCTGGATCAATTACAATTGAATTGACCATTCAATTGCAATTGAAGCGTGAAAACCAACAGCCATGAGTGGCTATTGATTTACAGGAAAAAAACCATTCATAATGAAAAATGCATGTTACATTCTTCTCTCAAAGGAAGAGGAAGGGACAGACTCTCAGAAGAGGAAGAGAAAGAGACAGAGCCAGGTGCTCTGTAGGGAAGCCTGGAATTCAATAGCCATAAGTGGCAATTGAATTCTCTGTAACCCCTCTCCTTCTTGAAGAGGCTATATAAGGGTCTTCTCCCTCTGGAAGAAAGAAACACAGAACAAAAATATAGAGAACATGATTGAGATATACGAAAGAAATATACAGAAGAGAGAATAGAACGAGATTGGGATACAATTTTCAAGTTACGGAGCAAGCTGCAAGAGAGAGAAAGACAGACGAATAGCGTTCGTAACCGATCCTTGGTGGTGTTCCAGAGATCGTGGAACCGTTTTATCCTGGGAGAGTAACGCCAGTGGAATCCCTACAATACCCTCGGTAGGCGGCGAATCATTCTTAAGAAAACTGCGATTGCAGAACTCGATTTGCAAATTTCATTTTCTGGATCCCCGAGCATTTATTTTATTTTGGCGTTGGATATTCTCCCAACATTTACTAAAGTCTTAATTGTCAACTTTATTTTTTTTTATTCTTTAGTTAAAAAAATCAAAAAAATTAAGATTATTTGCTTTAAAAAAAGTAAAAAATCTAAAAAATTAAAAAATCAAATCAAAATATACAATCTCATAATATTCTATTTAAATTTTTACCACTTTTAAAATATAATAATACATCTTAAAATTATAACTTATAATTTTGTCATTTAAAAGATATGCAAAAAAACGTGTTTGAGATGTCTAATTTTTTTTTAATATAAATTTAACTTTTTTTTAAATAAAAGAAAGAAAAAATTAAATTCTTTAGAATAATGACTTTTAAGATAGTTTCGAATGGTTTATTAATTTTTTTTGAAGTTTTCTTGTTGAAATGTCATATATATATTTTTAATTTTTATTTTTAAGTTATAGTATTGAAATTAATTTTTAAGCTTCTCATTTTTTTTGAGAGTATAGTTAATTTTTTCCTAAAGAGTATTATTGTTATTTGGAAGGAAAAGAAATTAAATTGTTTTGGATGTAAGTAGTTTTTTTCCTTAAAAAAAAAAAGAAAAAAACTAATTAACTTTTTAAATACACCAAATAGTACACCCTAAAATTAATTTTTTAAAGCCAGTTTATTTTTACAAGACCTAAATAATTAGTAATGAAAATAAACTACTGCAAAAAAAGTTATTCTAAAATGATATTAAAAATTAATTTTAGCATATTTAATAATAAATTAATAAACCAATAAATAACTATCCCAAATAAAAAATATTCTGTTGCTGAGCTGCCCACATCCTTGGACAATTTAAATTTGTAACCAAACAATTGTCATACTCCCTGTTCTTACAATCTATACTATATGTATAAAGCAAATTCAAAAAATTTAAAGTCCTGTTACAATTTTTTTTTTTAATTATTCTTAAACAGCCACATTTTTAATTAGTTAAAAGAATAGAGTTGTGAATTTATTATTTAATAATTATTTTTAATTTTTTAAAATTTTAAAAAATAATAACAGATATATGTGTGCCACACTTCTAGTAATACCTATATAAACAAACAACTGATTACAAGTTACAACAAAATAATGTATTTTTGTCATTCATTAATTGCTACATGCAATGAATAGCTAAAATATATGGGATTTTTTTTTACTTATTTTTTTGTAGGTAAGTGTTTAATAAATTTTAAAAAATGACAATACATAAAGATGGCTCAATACAACCTGCCAACAAAAGATGTTTGAGCAAATCATCCAAATTAATGTAAACACCTTAAAAGCTTACCTACAAAAGAGAGGTTTAGCCCTTATTTGGTTGTATTTTTAAAAAATTATATTTAAAAAAATAATTTAAAAAAAGAATTTTGAAAGGAATTTTCATAATATTTTTAAAAAAATGTGTTTGGTTGTTAAAACTGAGTGTTATTTCTCATTGCATCAAGTCCTGCGACAGAGAAAAAAACAAAATTAGTTTTAAATTATTTTCAAAATTTTTAGTTTTTGGGTCATTTTTTAACTCAATTTTCTGAAGATAGTTTTTTTTTAAATTGCTAACAAACGTATTTTATTTATTTTCAAATATTTGCTTTGAAAAAAATGAAAATAAAAACTGCAACCAAACAGGATCTTAATTTTTCTTTAGCAATCCAATGGTTTTCAATTTTCTTAATAAGCATCTTTTTCTCACGTCTTAAAGACAGAGTATTCCAAAGACCAATGAAACTCTCATCTGAAAATGTCTTTGGAAGTTCTCTAAAACGAATATCTTGACGTAAGGTTATATTCGAAGACCATCCTTTATGATGGATAGGCTTTGGCCACTCATGCTATGAAAAAGAGAACACCACTTGAATCACCTACCTGTTTGCAAAGCGTACCTTTTGGCTCCCCTCTTTTGGAGGATAGGTCTCCTTGAGGCAAACTCAACGATTCTACATCCTTGTTGCAAATATTATAATCCTTTAAAAAGTTTGACAATATAACATCAAAATAGTTAAAAATGGAAAAACACTAACTTTACTTCTCTCACATGGGGGAATAATATTGTCTCCCTTATCCTTTCTCTTTTTAACTTCTTTCCACTCCTACTCTTAACTTTATCTTAAATTTTTTAAAATTTTTATACTTGCGTGCATTTGAAACTAGTTAAAACATGAGCAATAGACATCTTAGGGCATGACTTAGTAGAATAGTTAAAATTTTTACACTTTTCACACATTGTAGATTTCAAACAATATTCACTTTGATCTCATAAGGATTCTCATACCCCAAATTGAGCATAAAAGACTTTAAAATTTTCTTTTTTACCTCAATTTCAATCAAATCCTTGCAAAAGTCGAACGGCTAAGAAATTGTATAATTTCATCAAGGTAAAGAGAATTGCCGATGACACTAACCATATAACTTAAACCATATTCGTTCATAAGTCAAGAGGCACGTTATAAAACTTGACCCAAATCAGAATCTTAGAAAAAGCATTCTTGACAAGATGCATACCCGCATGCCATCGTTTAATAATGATTAATTTACTTTCAAAAGGATCATTCTCAAGGATATAATTTAGTGCATTCTTATTTTTTATTTTGAAAATAGCATCACCATTGTCTAAAGACATAAGATCCTTAAGGTTATCTTTCCATAACTTATGAGCCAAATATTTTACATAAGAAAAGATAAATTGCTTATCAATAATAGAACTAATAATAGTGTCTTCTCATTTAAGACAATCATTCGGAATAATTTTATGTGTTGCAAGTTTTTACTTGTTTTTATTTTTTTATTTATGTTTTTTTAAGAATTATAGAGGTTAGAAATCAATTCTCTCTCTTCACCTTCTCTTAGTCTCCCTCTTTCTATCTCTTTTATATATATATATATATATTATTGGATAAATTACATTTACTTTTCCTAAAATTAATTGAAAATACTAACAGCTGCCTGCAAGTTTTTAAAATTAAACTACCATTTCTTGTTAGTGTTGTTGAGAGTATGCCGTTAACAAAAAAATGAAATTTTACTATTTTGCCCTTAATCAATTAAACCCTTTTCTCTCAAATGTAAAAAAACTAAAATTTTAATATTTTCCCTTTACTGCTCTCTCTCTCTCTCTCTTACGAAACATCCCTTTCACCACCGCAACACTAGATCAGCAATTGATCAAATCACCACCCAAATTGCCATGACTATTGTACCAATCACAACCCATAACCAATTGTTTTTGGTGCCATCCAACCAACCAATTTCACATAAAACTTGAGGTAAAGAGTATCATATTTGGAATCCTATTTGAGAGAGAAAAGGGAAAGGTGAGTGAAAGGAGACAGAGATAGAGGAGATAAGAGATTAGAGAGAAACAAGAGGGAGGGAGGATGCGAGAAAAATAAAGAGGGAAGAGGGAACGGTGGCATCAATGGTGGCAGGCTATAGTGGTGGTGGTGCTGCCGGGCGGTATTGTTTGCACGATATTGTTGGTTTTGGGTAAAAATCTCAACGATTTTGTTCTTTTCATGGGGTGACCTATCTTTGTATTATTCCCGTCCAAACACGCTTAACTGCGAAATTCTGCTATGGTCTTTATCACCTAGGAAAATGTCTCGTTGTTGTATAAGGATCTAAAATTTTTTCTTTATAACCTTGGAACTCTCTCTCCATTTTTGATATGAGATACTAGGATATCACAATTCACCCTGTTAGATCTAGACAACCCAAGAGGGGGGTGAATTGGGTCTTTTCAAGAATAAAAAAATTAAAACTTTTTCAGAAATCTTTTAATATTGCAATAAGGCAGGGTATGCAAGAATATAATTAATACAAATATTAAAAGATGAGGGATAGAGAAATAGAACCAGACACCAGGAATTTATAGTGGTTCGACTTTATCCTAGCCT
>JAOTRH010132921.1:0-14176 GCA_034768845.1 Heliamphora exappendiculata | reverse complement strand
AGATCAACTTGCCGACCTTTTTACAAAATCCCATCCTCCTGGTCGCCTTCGTGCTCTAATTTCCAAACTTCAGCTGAGTTCGTCATATCGCGTTTGAGGAAAAATGTTAGAATATTGATTTAGATTGATTAAAATATAAGATTGATTAGATTGATTCTGATTTGTTTATACTGTATCTTCTTTATTGTTTATCCATATTCGCCTATAAATAGGCCATATATTGTACAGTTTTATATAGACAGAAAATATACAGTTATCATTTTCACATGTATGAATAGTAAATAAAATATTAAATAGAAGTATTATTGTCTTTTAAAATAGGGTGAGAGTTTGATAGATTATTTTAGCAACTAGTGTTTTGATTTATCAATTTAGTTTTTAACTTTTTACTTTTTTGTATATTTATTTTGCATTTTTAGCTAAAAAATTAAAAAATTTAAATTGCCCTTAGTTTGCATTCCAAAAAACACGATTTTCGGTCTTTTTTGTCAATTGAAATTTGATAAATTTTAAACTTTCTACTTTCTTTGATTTTTTGTATTTTTCCAAGTAAAAATTTATGATTATTTATATATATTTTTGCTCAAATAACAATATATAAAAATGTATTCTACTTATTAATAAAAATATTTATTTTAATTTATATTATATGAATAATAGATCAATATTAAATTGAACCCATCTCTAAAAATTTTTACAGTCGCCAGATGCTATCATTTCTCATGCGCAATGGTGAGGCATCTTTATATATAACCCATAGCTCAGAAATGCAGCTGTTAATTTTTATTTTTTCATGAGATCTAGTTAATTGACCTTTGTTTTTATTTAATAAAGGGTTAAAGGCACTAATTAATTTTTTTATAAGTGTATTTTAAATTATTTTTATTTTTTATAAATAAAAAATATTAAAAGGTAAGAATACTAATTAAATTTGTTTAAAAAGTGAATTTAAATTATTTTTTATCAATAAAAATAAAAATATCAAAATTTAAAAATGGCAAGTAACGAAACTGAATGGCAGAGAAAAGTAGCCTTTAATTGAACACTAGGCTGGAATCATAGGTCAAGGACATGAGGTTGATTGTTAGGAGTGCATTTGACGCTTGTACGGACGAGGTTCTGTATCACTGACACACCATAAGCCACTCCTTAATTTTTAATATATTTTTAGGATTAAATTTATTTATTATTTAATTTATTATTTCAGTTAAGAAATTAATTTAATTTTATATTTATAATTATATGTTCGAGAAATATTTATGTAATTTTATGAAAAAAATTTATATTTATTATTTATTTACTTGCAAATAATATAATTTAATTATATAGTCATAGATATTTAAACAATTTTTATTTTTTTGTATGTGTAACAAATTTAGTTAGAATCAAATTTAATCATAAAAATATATTCAATAACTGAACACATTTAGCGCATAATAGTGTGGTATATTTTTTAGGGCACACCATGACTCTCATCCCGACCACTTGATATTTTTAGAATTTGACAAAATTATTGTTAGTAATTTTTAATTTTTTAGTACTAATTCTAGTTATAAATTATGATTTTTTTTAAATATTTATAATTTCTGCTTCAAATTATAATCACTTTTACTTTTATTTTAGTTATAAGTTATAATATTTATTAAATACGAACAACTTCTACAACAAATTACTATCTATATATTATTAATTTTAGCCATTTCAAGCACTCTCTTTATAAGTTTTGCTTTATTTTTCGGGTGATAATTTCTTCATTTCCCTTTTAGCCATTCACACTTTTATTTTTTTCTATTTTTCAAAAATAAAAAATAATATTATAAATTTACTTGAATAAAATAAAAAAATAACAGTACAAATAACATTTAAAAAGGAGTACAAAAAGTAATTAACTATTTTTATCATAACTATTCATTTTGTAATTATTAGTTTGTAAATTATTTATGAAAACAATAATCTTCATTTGATAAATTGTTAATTATTTAAATAAATAAGATAAATAAAATTTAATAATCACTTAATAATATTAAATAAACATAACCGTTATATAAATAGTTTGCATACATAAGAAATACAAAATAAATAATTTTTATCACAAAAAATATAATTCGAGTGGGCTGCACCATCTCCAAATGAATCAAAATAAGGATAAACAAAGCGAAGAGTAACTTGTGCCTCGTGTTTCGTCACCACTGATCTATGGGCTCACTGTTATTTTGTATAGAATTGAATAATATATTAAAAATATAATATTATCAGTTTTACATATAATTTTTAATATTATAAAATTATAGAATATATTATGCGCGCATTCAAAAATTAATTTGGCTAACCTATAATTAGGAATTGAATAAAAATTATAAAATTATTTTCATTTGTTACATAAAATGAGAGAATATAATTTAAAATTTAATACTAATAATACTAATAAAAACCTGATATTATTATTAATATAAAAGAAGAACTATCATTGCCTCATCCATCGAATAATTAATCATAATATGCTATACAAACAAACACAAAACTATTTACACTTAGACTCCGTACATTTCCGTATATTTCAACGTAAAATAATTTTTAATAAAATATTTTATATATATTTTACTATTCAGTTAACAAAAAGTAATTAAATAATATTTAATTAAAATATTTTATATCATAAAATAAAATTATTATTTTTAAAATAAATTGATAAATTATTTTTTATTTTTTTAAAAGGCACTTGTCATGAGTATGATTCTTTTGCAATTTTTGGATTTTTGTATCTAACTAATAAAATAGTTCATGTTTTTAAAATATTTTAGAGGTAAACTATCTTTAAAAGTAAAGATTTATTATACTATTTAATCCTACGATTTAAATTACCACATCTCTCTTCATTTAATGTAGTTGATTTAAAAAAATATTGCATCTCTATTTATTTAATACGTTCTCTCTCTTTATTTGTTTCTCTTCAAAAAATATCACATCTCTTCACAAAAAATACAACTTCAAAATACTTTATAATTTTGAAAGTTTTTAAATTTTTTTAATATTTTGAAACTTTTTTTAAAAAAAGTAAAACAAAAATTTTAAGAATTTTTTCTGCTTTCTAAAAAATAAATTTGTTTTATTAAAAAATATTATATTGGTTATATTTGATACAAAATTATTGAATTAGTTCTTTTTTAATATAAAAAGGTATCCGATTTTTTTTTACAAAAACTAATTATTATTTTTTTGAAAAAAGTATGTTCTTCTCATCTGAAAACTAAAAATTAAAATTGTTATTTTTCTATCAGAAAATTAAAAATATTATTTTTGTTACTTTTGATAGAAATTTGATTTTGAATAAAATTTTTATTGATAAAAAGAAATTGTTCTATTTATAAAAAGAAAATATTGATGAGGTTACGTGAACTTTATAATTTATTCAATAGAATTTTTATTTTTTGAGTATGAAGCTATAATTGTATAAAATTTATTATATTATACATCTAGAGAAATACGAATCTATGTAAACTACGTGACTTTTCATATATCTCTTCAATGCTTGTCTTTTTTTTTTTATGAAGGGTTTGAATTAAATTTTTTTAATTAAAAAAATATTTTTTTTCTTGTGAAAACTTGATTAGTAAATGGATTGACATATAAGGAAGTTGTAGATACTTTCTAATTTAATCTTCAAATTATACATAATGTAAAATTTTATTTTTATTTGTTTTATTATTAAATCTTAAGCATTTTAATTATAATAATTATTATTTTTAAAATTCAATAATTTATTTAGTTTTCTTTTTATTTTAATGTTTTATTTTTTTACTAATAACATTTTATATGCAGGAAAGTGTGAGAGCCATTTAATAATTGAGTAAAAAAAATTGATTCGAAAGTGCATTTTAAAGGAATAAGTTATAATTAGAAACGTTGTATTAAAATATTAATTTTAATCAATTTATATTACAAAAATAGAGGGATTTTATCAACAATACTACAAACCAAAAAATATTTCCAAAAATTTACCTAGAAATCAAAATAAGTGGTTTAGATTTGTTTGCAGTATGGCCCACACAATACACAACTAAATTTGAACCATTTATTTTAAATTCGAAATAATTTTTTGAGTTCCGTTTAAGGAATCTTAGAACTACTGTTTTAAAAAATATTACCACTCTCCTCATTTAATGCAGTTAGTTTGAAAAATTATCACATCTCTCCACATTCAGTACCATCTCTCCACATTCAGTACCATCTGTCTTTTTATTTTTCTCTCTTCATAAAATATCATCTCCCTTTACAAAAAATAAATTTATTTCATTGAAAAAATGTTATTTTGGTTACCTTCGATAGAATATTATTGAATTAGTTCTTTTTAAATATAAAAAAATTGTATTATGTGACAATTTAAAATGCATCATTTTTTTTACAAAAGTTGATTACTATTTTTTTGAGATATTTTTTTTATTCCTATTTGAAAACTAAAAATTTAAATTATTGTTTTGATTACTTTTGATAGAAAGATAGTTTGAATAATTTTTTATTTATAAAAAAAAACTTTTGAGAAGTTATGAAAATTTTATAATTTATTCTACACAATATATGATTTTTTTTTGAAAGTGTGAATGTTATAATTATCTAGAAATTTATTATATTATACATGCAAAAAAATATGAAATTATATGAACTACATGACGTTCCATGTCTTTCAAATTATATATAATAGAGTGATTTATTTTTATTTATTTTATTTTTTAAATATTAAGCATTTTAATTATAATAATAATTATTTTAAAAGTTCGATAATTTATTTAATTTATTTTTTATTTTAATATATTGTCTTTTCTATTAATCACATTTTATGTATAGGAGAGTAAAAAGCCATTTAATAATTGAATTGAAAATATTTTATTAAAAAATATAATTTTATCAATTTTATTATAAAAAAAACTGTACACAATCTCCATTCTCTTTTATATAAATTTTTTTGGTTGAATTGTTTATTTTTAATAATTAATTAAAAATACTTTGAGAAATAATTATATTTAAAAAAATTAAATTAATTGTAAGTGTCTTTATGCACAAATTATCCTTTAATAAATTTATAAAACGAAAATATATAAATCAACGACAGTGACAGTGATGATTATTATTTTGAATAGTATTTTTAAGGTTTTTCATGCGGCCTTTTTTGGGTTGTAATAAAACAATTACGGTAGTTCGAAAAATGGTACTTTAAAATTTTTTTTTGTTATAAGAAATTAAAAAAATAAAAATTATAATAAATTTATTTTTTTTTTAAAGTTGGAATAAGACAAAAAAAAGCTTAAAAAATTAAACTTTTTAATTTTTTTTAATCTTCAATAAATTTTTTTCAACTCTAATCAAAACGTTATACTTTTCCATTTATTTTATACCCATGAATCAAAAAATTTAAAAACATTGATCAAAAAATTAAAAAATATCAAAAAAGGCAAAAAAAAGCACATAAAGCTATTGCAAAGCTATCACAAATAGTACTGAAGCTCCATGGGACATCATCAGATCATATTCAAAATTTTTTGTAATTTTGTTGAGAAAAATAGTTGATTTTAATTTAATAATAAAAAATTTTATGTTGAAAATATTTTTCATATGCCAAATAAATACTAAACAATAAAAAAAATTTTATATAAAAAATAGTTTACATTAAGGCTCCATTTGTCTTAATGTAAAATATTTTTTCGTAAATATTTTACATATTTTCACGGTTCAATTAACAAAAAATAAGTAAAATATTTTTTAAAGTAAAATATATTACATTTTACATTAAAATTGTTTTTATTTTAATAAATTTGTAATTTATTTTCTGTCTTTTTAATAGATGTGTTTTGAGTATGATATTTTTTAAATTTTTAAATTTTTATGTCGATTTCTAAAACGATGATACATAAGTCATTGGCGGTGATAATTACTGTTTGGGATAGCTTTTTAGGATTTTTATATGATTTTATTCGTTGTTAATGAATCTTTTTATGCTAATTCAAATAATAATACATTTTAGATTTTTCTTATTACGAAAAATTATAAAAGTAAAAAAAATGTTCAAAAATTTTAAATTTTTTTTATATAAGACGAAAAAAAAAATTAAATGGTCATTTTAAGACCTTTTAAGGTTATTTCGTCTTTAATAAAAGAAATTTACATTAGTTCAAATAATGATACTTTTTAAACTTTTTTCATTACAAAAATTCGAAAAAGTAAAAACAAATAACTAAATTTTTTTTTAAAAAAAAACTCATATAAGATGAAAAAGCCTTAAAGGGCTTTAAAAAATTTTTTAGTGAATTTTTTAAATTGTAAAAAAATGGCATATAGTTTTAGATTTGTTTTATAATGATAAATTAAAAATTTTAAAAATATAAACCAATTTTTTTAAAAAAATTTGGAAAAGTAAAAAAGAAGCCCAAAAAATTACATGAAAAAGTAACGAAACTCTAAGAATTATCATACCAGAATCAAGTATTTTTAATAACTTTATTGTAGAAAATATTTTGTTACAATTTAACAATAAAAAATTTTATTTTAAAAATATTTTGTGTATCAATTGAATACTAAAAAACAAAATAGGAAAAGTATTTTTTATATAAAAAATATTTTATATTAAAACAAACAAAAACTAAAACGTACGGGAAAAAAATCTTTAATCCAATCGACTTTCTCTCCTTCCATCCAAACATATGATGGTCTAAGATAAATTTTTTCGTCTCTCAGTTTCTCATTTTATGAAAAACTTACTATTCAGTGCTCGTGAAAGTGATCGCCGGCTTCTGCATGAAAAAATTCAGCTTTTAGCGTCCTATACATGTCCTCCCAACCGACACGCTAGAATATAGGTTACGGAAGTTTAAAGTTCGGACCATATTACCACACAATTCAGGAAAATGCCATCGCCCGGTTGCCCCTTCCTCCATGCCCTTCTTCTCCCGTCAAATCTGGCACGCCACTTTTATGCTCGCTGCTTGACGAAAAGCTCTTCTCTTTTTTTTTTTTAATTATTATTTTTTATTTTTATTTTTTTAACAAACAAATAAATTCTCTTATAAACCTTGGGGTTCTTTTACCTAATACGTTATTTTTTAAACTTAATTAATAAAATAAAAAAATTTTAATTTTATTTTTAACTTACGTAAAAACGTATTTAGTAACTACGTTTTAATATAAAATGTTTTTACTTACAACTTACGTAAAAATATATTTTTTACTAAACACGCTTTAAATCTAATCTCTATACAATATTAAAGATTGAAAAACAACGATATGAAAACTTTTTTAATAAACACATTTTTTGATTTAATACATAAAATATTTTTAATAAATATATTTTCAATTATTTTCAAATAAAGTGTTTTTATTAAACACATTTTTAAAATATTCAATTTAAACTAAAAAAACACTATTAATACTCATGCTTTTTTTTATTAAATTAGTGAAATTAGAAAACGTATATATGAATCATGTTTTTGAGTCCCTCAAGAAACTATAATATGGAATAGAGGTATATAATGTTGTGCATATTTTTTATTTAATTTTTAAATTTTTTTTATGATTGAATTTATTTATTATATAAATTTCAATGAGCTTGTTATTCATATAAAAATTTAGATTGACCAAATACTTGTAACTAACTGATTGCATAATATTGTTTTATAAATAAATAAATAAAAATTATAATTTTAAAAAAAATTAAATAAATATTATTCAATTATTTAGTTACATGTATCAAATCAATCTAATTTTTTTAATAAATAAAAAAACTCAAAAAGTTCTATATAATAAATGAATTTAATTATAAAAATATATTCAAAAACTAAATAAAAACAAATATGTTATATTTTTTTATTTGATAGATAATAATAAAAATAAAGAAAGGTTTTCCAAGCACGCAAATAAGGAAAGAATTTTTAAAGAAAACGTTCATACAAAAAAAAATATATATATATTTTTCATTGGCAATTTAAAAAATATGTTTTACAAAAAAAATGTATTTAGCAAACACACTTTTACATAGAGTAAAAATAAAATTTAAAATTTTTTATTTTGGTAATTATGTTAAAAAACTTAGGTATTAGGGTAAAAGAGTCCTAAACCATGGTGACCAGATTTTGACCCCTCGTTTGTCAATTCTATTTTTGTGTTTTTTTAAACTAAAAATACAAAAAAAATAACATAGTTTATTTGGCAAAAAATTAAAAAAAATAAAAAAATAAAAACATTTAATCAATTGACATATAAATAATTTTTATTTTATTTTATAAAATAAATAATTTCGATTGACAAACTAAAATTTCATAAAATACTATCTCTATAGAAGTTGATAGAACATTATATCAAATTAATATTTCAAATGATGTAATATAATTACAAATATTTGTGGCATGAATTTCACATAAACTCAAGTTAAATTCAATGCTTGTAAATTTGTAATTATACCACGTTATTTGATATATTAATTTAAAAAAATAAATTAATGATTTTAATATTATTTTTAAAATATTTTTATGTATTGATTTTTCAATTTACAAGAATGCATGCACGTCTGCATTGCGGAATGAATAACCCCAACAACGAAACCAAGCAATCCAACTAACTAAATAAGAGAAAACCAAACGAAACCAATATCAGAACCAAGTTAATTAATCAACCAAGAACCGCAAATAATTAGATTGAAGCTCGATCCACACCGCGTACACGTTAGCATGCATATACTGATCAAAACTACAATACGCTAAAAACCGGCGGCGACCTACGAGGAAGAACCACCGTTACGCCGACGGTAGCCGGACCTCGAAGAAGGATCGGTTCTTGACGACGACGTCGTACATGTGGAACGGCTTCAAGTTGGCGAAGTTTTCGGGAAGAGAGATGAGGTCCGCCGAGTCCTCCGAACGGTGGAACTGGAGGAGGCGAGACCCGCCGTACGGGTTGTGGTATCGGGTCCACCCGAGCTCGGCCAGCCGGCGCTCGAGCTCTGGGTAGGACCGGATCACCTGATTCTCCGGGAGGTACACAAGAACCCTGGGACGTGCGCCGGGAGCGGTGGCGGTACCCGGGTGGGTTGAAGGTTCTCTTTGTTGCTCGAAGGATTCACGGGTCGGGTTGGCGATCAGACGAACCACGCCCTTCTTGTCGAATATCCAGACGCCGGACATCTTCGCCGGAGGGGAGAGAGGGAGAAGTAGATGAAGGGGGCGATCAGTACGGACGTAGGTGAGGGTGTGAAGGCGCTGCAGTCTTGCTATATATATGCTCTTATCAGATATAATAATAATAAAAATAATAATATAATAATAATACATAATATGCGTCAAATGCCAAATAAATTTAATCTAAAATTGCAGGTTTGTCCTTTAACCAAAATAAATTGAGGTATAATTATTTAGTTAGAATTTATATAATTTTATATATAAAAAATAAAAATAAAATTTAGTATGAGAAAATTTAAAAAGTTTTAAAATAAATAAGTTAAAAATTAAAAATTAAAAAATAAAAAAATAAATTAAAAATTAGTAAGCAAACGAAAGCTTGGATAAAAATCTCATTTTTGAATAATGGATTGTAAAAATCTATACTATTCAAATCTATTTATTTATATCTATAGTATTATATAAAATAAAACATAGTTGGTTTTTTAAACTTCAAAATCTTATCCTGATTTTTAAAAAATTATAATTTCTTGATTGGTCTAAATTCATGTTTTCAAGAATTTTAATATCAAAATATTAATTTAAACTCTCTATTATCTCTAATTAGATTATATATTATCTTAAAAATTAGTTTTATTAATTATTTATTATTTTATTTAGATTATTTTTTATATTTTAAATAAAATTAAATTATATATAAGTTTTTCACTGGCAATATATATACACTATCTATACTATATATCTGTATTGTTTATATCTATATCTATATTGGTCTAAAGTTTCAAATTTTGATTATCCATATTATTCTATCCTATTGAACTTTAAATTTTATTTTAATTTAAGCTTAACATATTTATCCTGATATAACTATTTATAAACTTTGAAATATTATCCTTTCAAACTCCTTTATTAAACTTTTGAACATATTCAAATAATTAATAAGTTTTTTTAATCTTTTCCAAATATGCGTGTCACAATTTGTTGATACAAATCAATACTATCCATATTATTTTATCCTAATAAATTGTAAAGTTTTTCCTAAATTAAACTTATCTTATTTATCTTGATAGAACTCTTTTTAAATTCTAAAATATTATTCTTTCAAACTCATTTTCTAAATTAGACTTTGAAATATATTTCTTCTATTTTTCTTTAAATAATGTATACCTTTAGGCCATGTTTGATATTTGTTATAGAATCTTAAATTGAATTACTAAGGCTCCGTTTGGTAACAATTACAGTTTTTTATTTTTTGTTTATCTTTATAAAAAAATAAAAATAAAAATATGTTTAGTAACATAAATGTTTAAAAAGTGATAATTGAAGGTTACGGATGAATTCAATCAAAATTTATTTACAAAACAAGTAAAAACACATTTTTTCTATTTTTTAAAATTTTATAAATTTTAAAAACTATTTACAATTTTTTAAAAATAAAAATAATTACCAAACATGTTTTCATTTATAATTTACAAAAAATTTAAAAATAAAAATATAAAATATAAAATATAAATATTACCAAACAACACCTAATTTATTAAACTTTCCACTCTCATACTTGTTTTAAACAAAATGTAAGGGATAGCTACTCTAATGGACTATGAAACTCGTGATAAGGTGGGATTAGCAAACCCATGGGGAGTATGGTATTGGAAATCTTAGCCTATTAAATTAATTTTATTTAACTATTTTACTCCTCTAACAATGACTCTAGAACAATTGCTAGAAACTAATAATATTATTTGACTTGTTTTCTTCTTCTCTTTTTCTAGTTGAATTAATAAAAATAAATAAAAAATTAGTAAGCAGCCCAATTTTTATGTCGCTTACTGTTTTTCATCAAGTATAAGATTTTTTAATAAGCAAAATCCATCCGCATAAAAGTTTTAATGCGCAAGATCCTTTTGAGACAAAAATACCCTTACTCATCCATCGTCTTTTTCATCGTCATCATCGTCCTCCCCATCGTGTTCATCGATTGTTCTGCACCCGTAATTCATAATCCGATTGTTCTTGAAATCTGCACTAAATTCCGTTTTTTTTAACAGAATCGCACTCAAAACCATTTTTACCGGTTTACTAGCCATCTCTCTGGTTGCTTAGACTTGATCGAAAAATTATACTGTGGATATTCATACAGAACACTGAGATCGTATACGAAGGCGTGATGGTACATGTATATGAGACTGGATCTTTGTTTATTGATTTCGAAATTTATTACGTTTATGTTGGATTCTGATTTCAAGCTTGTTTGTTCTCTTTTCTTTCTTGGGATTCGATTTTCAAACTTACTTTAATGGTGTGTGAATTAAAAAAATAAAAAATAAAAAATAAAAATATTCACATTCACATGTGTAAAACAAGCTAACAGATAAATTTATCTGTGTGCCTTACACATGTGTAAAGTACACAGATAAATTTATCTGTGTATCTTACAACATGTGTAAGGCACAGATAAATGTGTGTAAGGTACACAGATAAATTTATCTGTGCGCATATTAAATAGACGAATATCAAATAAATAAATTTATTTATTTGTTATGCATAACAGATAAATTTATCTGTTTAAAGGGTATTTTCGAAAAAAAAACGCGCAATTGGGTCTTGAGAGTTAAAATTTTTGTTGATAAACCTTACGCGTTAAAACTTAATTTTTTGAACATTTGGCTGAAAGTCCCTTAAAAAAACAGTGGATTGATTTTTTAACAATATATTTTTATGTTTTTTTTTTAAATTTTTCTTTTTGATTACTCTAGACAAAAGGCATGTATAAATGTAAAAACAAAAAAAACTATAAAAATAGTGCTATTTAAAAAAATTAATAAAAAAATAAAACAAGTAAAAAATATGTAAAAATAGTGCTATTTAAAAATATTTTTTTATACAAAAATTATGTGGATAATATTGAAAATTCATAAATTTAGTATTCGTTTGGCAACCTGACTTTAAGCCACTTTAAACTAAAAAAACTAAAAAATTCATTTGATTGAAAAACTAGTGACTTTTAAACCACAAAAAAAGTCAAATAAATTGGATGTGAAATTCTTATATTGCCCTTAAGCCTTAATGAGGTTTTTGCCAAACAAAAAAATCAAAAAGTCAAAAAGCCAAAAGCCAACAAATTAAATGGTAAAATTAAAAATTATTATCAAAAAAACCAAAAAAACTAAAAATCAAATAGGCTAAAAGTTGATAGTTGAAAAATGAGATTTTTTGACTTTTTGAGCTTTAAGCCAAAAGTCAAGAAGTCAGTTTAAAGCCAACTTAAAGCCAGTAGCCAAACGAAGGCTTAATCCAATCCCATACTATTTAATCCCACCTAAATCAAGCATAAATTTTTATAGTTCATCACTTAATTCTATCCAAATCAAATAAAAAAACAAATAAAAATAAATAAATTTCACTTCATTCATAATCTCGTCACATTATCAATTTCACCCCGTCTCATTTCTAATCTTATTTTACTATTAATTTTACTCAATTTACAATAATTATCAAACGAAATTTTATATTGAACACATATTGAGGTTGCAAAGATAGTGACGGTAGCAGGGTTGAAGCATGCAATGGAGAGTGTCTTCAATAACATATTGGGAAAAGGGCTCGAAAAATTTTCATGGTCTTACCATTATGAATTTTTTTACTCGTAGATTTTCATTTTTTTTGGAGAATTTAATTAACAAGAAAAATAGGGTGTGATTTGTAGTTTCCATAATCATCACAATATTCAAAAATTATGAATGCGGGCACTTCCATCACAATAAGATGTGGATACATATAAACTAAAATAATTAAATTTTTAAAGGCAACTGATAACATTTGTTTGTATTGGCGACTCTAATTTTTTTGTGTGTAGATTTATTTTATTTAATTTGAATTTCTTCACGAAAGTCGCATGTTTTGAAATATTTTTGCTCATCCTATGCGGATTGGAAAACTACTTGCACCTATTACAATATGGGGATTAGGTTAGCATTGTCTTTGTAGAGAAGCTTTTTACATGAATGATCAAAAAACAATACCACATTTGCAAAATCTAAAATTCTATTGTTTTTATTATCTTATTATGCAAAGATATTTTTAATGTTCCTAAAATAATCAACGTCGCAAATGGTAAACCTTATTCATTACACATTAAAATTAAAATTTTACACACTTGATAATTTTGTTATAATTTTATTTAATCTACACAGACTATTAGTGTCCCAACATATGAAAGATCATAATTTTATGAGAATGACTTAAAAGTTAAAATATCTATACGTTCATGCCTTCGACAATAATTTTGATAATTACATATAAATTTTGGTATCAATCACTTCTTTATTATTTTCTTTTTTGTCATTAAGAGAGGAGGTTCAATTACAAGATGATGTCTCAAAAATCCCAAGAGTGCCTAACAATACTATGTTCTTACTGGAAGGTAAGCTCTACGATTTTGACATTATATTTATAATTTCAAATCCCATACCATAATTTATTGGATGAGAATGTAGGTTTCAAGTTGGGTTTGAATTTTATTAAAAAATAAGGAAAAGAATATCAACAATCAAAGGCTATCAAAATAAAACATGCGTAATATATTTAGATGCTATATATACACACACGAATAGGATTCATATATAGCTTAAATCTTTCAAATTTTTACTATAACTTTTAATTCAACAATGCTATGTACGTACGTACAATGCATAGAACAGTGCACGTTTTAATACATTAATACGTGTTATTACTATCAATTGTCAATTGTAGATTTCACTTATTTTAGTTAAAAATATAATACTATCATGTACTCATGTATTATTGTTGGGAGAATTTTCAACGCCGACATAAAATATATGCTCGGTGATCCAGAAAATACATCTTTATTAGACTTTTAACAATTTACAGAATCTGAAAATTACAGAGAATGAAATAACATGAATAATAAAAAGAAATTTCCAAACCGAGTCCTGCAATCGCAGTTTCCTTAAGAATGATTCGCCGCCTACCGAGGGTGTTGTAGGGATTTCACCGGC
>JAOTRH010132900.1:0-14179 GCA_034768845.1 Heliamphora exappendiculata | reverse complement strand
AATTAAAATTAAATCTAAGAAAAATATTTTCAAAACAAATAAATTTAAGAAAATAAGTTTTGTAGCAATAATTTAAAATCAGAATCTTATAATTATAAATATACTATATCATATAATTTTTAAGAAACAATAATGCAGTTTTAATGTCAAAATTAAAAAATAAAAATTGAATAACTAAAATATTATTTTTATACTTTTTATTTAGATTGTGAGTTTTGAAGAATTACAATTAATTTATGCAAAATCAGGTGAGTCTCTGATATTTGAATTAGTTTTTATTTCACGTGAATATTGAAAATGATAAATAAATGAATTAAATGATATGAAAGAACATAAATGAATGAATGATTATAAATGAATGAGAGAATAATGAGTTAAACGGCGTCCTGACCGCTGAGGGACGTTAAACGTACCAGCAAGGCGAAACAATAAGGGTAGGGTCACGGTCAGGTAACTTAAAGAGTGATCATGTCTACTGTATTAAATATGAGGTCGTTTCCTATCAAATTCTGACAAATCATTTAATATATATTATTATAACACTGTGTCATAATTAATAATTCAAATATCATTAAATTCACACTAGTATTGCTAATGGATGTTGAACGATTTCATGTGACACTTGAAAGCGTCAAGATTCAGTATTTAGAGAATAAGAAGTTCAAGTCTTTTTCATTTCCTGTAATTAACATTTGTTTTTCTTCTGTTTTAGAATAAATTCTTACTTAGAACATTGTTTTCATAGCTAAATGCTTTGAAAATTTATCAGTTAGAAATATTTTAATAAATATATTTTTACACTTTGATATATTTAAATAAGACTTATTTTCTTTTAGGAGCTATAACTCATAATAAGAAAAAAATGTTAAGGAAGGATAAAGAGGCATTTGGTGGATTTTGACTCACTGACCGATCACGAACACCATGTTTTAAAAAGAATCGTAACAATTAAAGGGTACAAAAAGAGTCCAAAAAATGTATGAAAAGAAATACTTTGGCTTATGGAAGTCATGGCTATTTTTACACTTGGATATATTTAAATAAAACTTATTTTTTTCAGTAGCCATAGCTCAGAATAAGGAAAAAATGTTATGAAATAATAAAGAGACTTTTGGTGAATTTTGACTCACTGCCCGATCACGAACGCTATGTTTTAAAAAGGGTCGTGATAGTTAAAGGGTACAAAAAGAGTCCCAAAAAGGTATGAAAAGAAAGACTTTGGCTTGTGGGAGTCACGGCTCCACAACTTTCTCTACGAACCACCGGCAAGCACGCTCAACTCATTAAAACTTAGTATAAAATGCCAAAAACTGCGATATTCAGAAAAACTAAACACATGTACAGGTATTTTATGCAAACAATACCGCAGGTGCTTGGTGTCCTAAGTTGATAACGATGATGTTGGCAACCTCATCCATCGTGAATGGGTTTGGGTTTGGGTTTGAGTTTGAGTTTGGGTTTGGGTACTATTCTCCCTTAGTTAATTTATGTGTGGCACCAGTAATTACCATGGGTTTAAACAATGTTTAAACAATGTTTATAAAACAACCGAGATTTTGTTGAATTATGGCCCAAAATACTTATATAAAAAGACAATTATACTAAAGCATACAAATATTATCGTTATTTATTTATTTATTTACTTAGTATTTTTTTTAAAGATTATTTTGAAAATAATAATGACAGAAAACTTATCATATAGCCAAAATTTTTGAGGAGATAATTCCATGTTGGGTTCGGAGTAAAAATGTTAACATTATTTATGTGTTTTTTTAATTATTTTTTTTATTTTTATTTGTTTTTAATCATTTCTTAGAGAATCCTTTATTTTTTTTTACTAATGATTCTTAAAATACTCAATTTAATTCTATTTTCGGTGTTACTTAATGTAGATGGGTTGCTACAATAGTAATATGAAGATTTTGAATCAGTTTAAGATAAATAATATTAAATTTAAAATTTAACAAATTTTGAATTTTTTTATATAATTGGAAAAGGAGTAATTTGAATTTGGACCAATTGAATTATGACACATATTATTAAATATTTTTAAAATTATAAATATAAAAAAACTAACGGGTATTTGGAACTTAAAGAAGCTACAATATTTTATTTTATATAATAGTATAGATATATATTAATATTAAATTGCCAAAAAATACGCATATATAAACACTTACTAATAAAAAATAGAAGAAATTCAATCTCAAATTAGTTTTTTTCTCCAAATAGAAATCGTAGCTATGTTTTGTTGTGATTCCGTGACTATTACGAGCAACTAATCTGGATCTATAGCTAGCTATTGATGGAACGGAATGAATACTAATGAAATATGATTAAAGGGAATGAAGGTTAACGAAATGTGAATATTTGAAATAAAAGGATCTGGATGTATCTTATATATTCTTACTAGCGAATTACTCCTATTTAAAAATACTTTTTAATTTAACTGAATTATTAAATTAATTTTGAACAATAATTTAAAATATATAAATTTTTTTTAAAAATAAAAAATTAAATTAATAGTGTATAAAATTATATTAAAAATATTTTTAAACACAGATAATTCGTTAGTTGACATATATATTAAATTGGCATTATTTTGTTTTACTAAATATAAACTCATATACAATCTAATTATTAATACAGCGATCCATACTTATTGTAAATTAAAATACACATAATTTAACTCACTTACAACGCGTTTCACATACTATAAAAAAATTTTATGAACATAAATATTATTTAGCATTAAATTATGTTAAGTAATCTTTTTTATATGATTTCAATAATACGAGAATAGTTAAAAATAATAATTTTAAATTATAAATAATATTAAATTAATTTGATCATATTAATATTTTTATTGATAAACAGATACTTTCAAAATAATATATATACATATATATATATATATATATACAAAATTTTAGCTTTTTATTTTTATTTTATTTATTTATTATCAATTAAATAGAATTTAAAAAATTATCTTTATATTTTGAAAAGTAAATTTATTTTTTATAAAAAACAATTTAACCATTTATTAAAAATTGGTGTATTTTTTGTAACAAAGATTTTTGTAAAAATAAAATCAAAAGGATAGTTTCAATATTACGGAAAAGTTAAAGAAAGAAATGTTGAAAAATAGTGGGTTTTTGAATAGTTTTGAACATGATTTTAGATAACTTTAAAGCTAAATAACTTTGGATTGAATTAATCTTTTTTGATGATTTCAAATCCTAGTATGTTTCTCTCAATGAGTAGTTTAATCATGATTTTTGTGGCGTTCAAAACCGTTAACGAATGAATGAGAAATTGACTCCAAAAGTGTGCCGTGAAAATTGACAAAATAATAGTAACAAGAGCCTATTCCATATTGGTTGGGAGAGGAAAGGGTGAGTATCAAAGTGGGTACAAATATATTTTCAATTCCACATTGGTAGGAAAAAACATGGGTGAGTAGCTTTTATAAGATAAGTTGGCACTAAGGGGTATACCCCTTGGGGGTACCTAGTTTTATGGACGAAGGACGACCTACCCAATAGTAGGTTCGACCTAAATCCCACGTGCGCCGCCGTCTGACCGGTCGACCGTGCTGTGCTGGGCTCGGGCCCGGGTCTAAGTCCGTGGCTTGCGGGCTAGGCCGAATCAACCCTTATCTTTTTGCTGAAATTTTATTTATTTAAATTTATAAATTTAAATATTAATTATTTAAATTAAGTTACCGTTACCGAACCGTTAGAGGGTTTGGTTCGGGGCCGTTAGAGTCTGAACCGTTGAGTTAGTTTGGAACGGGTTCGCGCCTGTTGGCGGTCCAACCGCCAAGCCGAACCGATTCCATGCCTGTTCGGTTAAGCTGAACGGTCACCATTAGAGCCTATTTAAAGGTTGTTCGTTGGCCGACTTCTTCCACTGGGATATACTGAATTCTTTCCCTCCTCACCTGTGCTTCTGTTGTTCTTCACAGTCTGCATTCCTGAGTTCAAAGAGAGAGTTCGAACTCAGTTTCGGTTCGCTGGAGTGACAGATTGTTGTGCTGCTTCTATTGCTCGCCGATCGTTGTATCCTGGGAGGCGTTTGCCGTCAACTCGAAGCACCGTAGCGAGGGCAATTTCATCTTAAGGAGATTGTGTCAAGTACGAGCCTCAGTCAATCATCTACTGTTTCATGTTCATTAATTTTCGTATTTACAGATTCTGATTTTTTGGATTTTCTTTGCATGTTGTTATACTATTTTCAGTTTCTGTTATTGTTTCAATTTTCTAGTTTCCGTCACTGTCTTCAATTTCTGTTTTCTGCTTAATCCACAGATTGTTTTACGAAAATAGTTTGCTATCTATTAATATTTTATCCAACAAGAAAGGTATGAGAAATTAAATTTTTTGACAACTAATCTTGATTGTAGGATGTTTTGGTTAAATATATCTCAACCGTAAAAGGAGGAGAAAGAATATATATTTTTAAAATAAATTTTGACCATCAAATTTGTACTAAAATATATATTAACCGTCGGATAAAATGCTATATAGTACATTTTACAAAATCCTCTCTAAATTATTATATAGATGTGGTTATTTGAAATTAAAAATATTTTTATCAAGTCAAATAGAATAAAACTAAAGATTTTAGAGATAAGTTGTACATGATATTTGTTTAAAAAAATTAGGAATTCTATTAGTATGTATAAATATTTATGTATGATAAACTTGATTTAGGATAAACTTCAAAATTTATTAGGATAGGAAAATATGAATAATTTAATTTTGTGCCAATGAATTGTTATGCATATTCTTGAATTTAAAGAAATTATTATTTCTTCAAATAACTGTTAAAGTTTAATTAATAAGGAGTTTGATTGGACAATATTTTAAAATCTAAACATCAATATATCATGCTAAACATGATGAGTTTAAATCAGGATAGGATAGCATATATGATCTAAATTTGGACCATTAAAATTTGGACAGATATTATTGGATATTAAAAAAATTATAAATTCTTAAAAATTGCAAATGAAATTTTAAAACTTAAAAAAATACAGCATTTTATTTTATATTGAAAAATATGATTTTCCTTTAATTGTAAAAAATAATATTTTTAAGATTTAAATAACAATTACATCCACATAGATCAATTAAGATAAGAACCCACAACACAAACTTTTTACATGAAAAAATCCAAACGGGTAAAAAATCACGGGACAATCAAGTCCATGAGCTAAACCCTAAACTTGAACAGAAACAATACAACTTACAGATTTTTTGACTGACTCCTCAATCTTCTAGTCTTAAATTTGTATGCCGAATTCTGATTAACTGCTCTCCTCTTGGTTCTTCTGCAGCGACTCCTCATAGCAGTTTTTTCCGACAGAATCATCTGTTGGAATTTAGAACGCCATCTAAGATTTACTATCGAATGATCTTCAAAGTTTTGATACACAAAGGACTTCTTGAATTGAATTAATGCTCAATAGTATTCTGACGCAAGAGTCCTCACAAAAACTCATGCATCCTTAATGATCTATAAATATAGATTCCAAAACTCAAGACACCCAGAATTAGAAAACAAAAATCTGTCTGGGCACCACTCGAGCGGATAGAGGGTTGACCCTCGAGGCTTTTAAATTCTTCACATTCTGCTGATATATCTTACCTCTTATTAATCTTTTGAAAAAACTCACATTAGGAAATAAACACCCAGAGATTTATCTAGATCCCCAAGAGATCTTAGATAAACACAACTTTCCAAAATATAAAAGATCCTAATCTAAGAGGATTTCTTACCAAACCAACAAGGCTTCCTAATCAAACACATTTCCTAATCACCGAAGATTTGCCATATAAATAAAAATAAATTAAAATAAAAATTAATTTATTTACAATCTCCTCCTTGACAAATTCAAGTAAAAACAACCTAAACGATCACACAGATTCTTCAGAAACCTCCTTCTCACAACTCCTTCAAAACAAACATCAATCCACAATATCAAACATTAAGCCATTAGAATGTAAATCAATGTCATTAGATTGTAAACTAATGTTTTAACAATATATCCATACCAACAATACTTTCATGGGGAACAATTTGCCAAGATAACTTGAAAATGTAGAACAATATCCAACCTAGCAAAAACTCAAACCCAAAAATGTATGGTATATCAAAATAACCATAAGCATCATCCATCCAAACATGTCGTAAACAAAATAACCATAAGTATCAGCCATCCAAAAAAGTAATATGTGTACCAGCAAAAACTGTACCATCCATCAAAAACCATTATCGCCCCCTTTGTGAAACCTGGAGAGAATCAGGAATAGCCACCACAAGAGGAAAGGCCCCGAAGCAACTGCTCCAAATGATCAAATATGGTGTCAAGGTGCTGCTGAAAAGCTTCCACACGACCCTCAAGAGATGTTAAACGAGCAGAGATAGAAGACCCGGAAGACTCCCCCTCAGAGGCAGGTGAAGAAAAGGAACTAGGGAGATCATCAGAATCAGAATCCTCATCCGAGGAGGAAGATAAAGCAACAGGGGTGGGAATATGAGCAACACTCTGAGAGTATGTGTGACGAGTGATGAATTTTGAGATAGAAAGAATGAAGACCAAACGAAAGATGAAAAGTAGGATGAGATAGCAAGAACTTGGTAATGAATAACCTATACGAAAGAGCAACGGTTTTATTTCCATGAGCAACTTTCAACATGGATTGTAAGAAAATGTGTGCTAAGTCAATACCACTGCCCTGGCTAATAAGATATAGGTCTAAACCCCGCTCCTGATTAAGATCAGAAACATGTCCTCGAGGATGGATATTAGCACTCATAATGATGTTTAAAAGACGAAAGGTAGAGGTAAGTTCTTTCTGAAATAAATTTTCCCCAGCCCAATCACGAGGTTTGCCACACAACTTGGCGGCAATCTTAGAAAAACTCCAGGAATGAGTGGGAAGAAGGGGAGGGTAATTAAACAAATCCTGGGCAATGTAACTCATATGGGCAATGAGAGATGAGGGGTTTAGGAGTATATGGTTACCACGAACATATGTTTTAAAAGAAAACCAACGTGAATCGAGCTCATACATATTTGAGTAAAACTCCTTAACTAAATCAGGATAGACTTCCCCTTCAACTTGTAGAAAAGAAATCCAACCGAGTTAGTCAAACATCTAGGGAATACCAAAGTCAAAGAAGTCAGAGAGGATTACCTTCTTTTCGAGAAGGAGAGGTCGATCGACAAAAAGATGATTGAATTTCTCTTCGGAGCCAAGGGACATAAAACAGTTGTTGTCATAAGTTCGTCCAGCTGTTTTCTTTATACGGGGCGGCAGGGTCCTACAGAAGAGACCAAGATTAAAGAGAATTAGCAAGGAAAACAAAATAAACCTAAAGGTATGACATGATTTATGAAGAGACATTCATAGCAAGATCCACAAAGAATTAGCAAGTGAAAGAAGTCTAGATTCATAGCAAGAAAGAAAACAGGATATGAAGAATATGTCTGCTCGAGCACTCAGACAATCGCTCGAGTGGTGTCGACGATCCCTAGAAACCAGGATTGTTACAACCTTCAACACGCCAATCTTCTCAAGGCAAAACCATAAAGATACAGCATAAGAGATGGACAAGAAGCACAATATCGCAAAAAAACATGCACAACCATTCGATCATGATTCGAAATCCTAGATTTTTGTTTTTAAGAAAAAACTTCAAAAACGAAGATAAAACTTAGTCTAACATGACTAAGAAGAGAAAAACAAACGATTGACGAACACATATTAAGAATCCTAGCCATCAAGAGAAAATATCTCCAAAAAAAATCAAACAACTACAACAAAAAAACTAAAAAAAACAACAAAGGAAAACCAAATCATACCTTAAGATCGTAAAGAGATCACAGAGATGAGGAAGAAAGGGTCCCAACCTTATACCGAATGTATGAAGCGAAGAGAGAAACAGGTGAGAGAGAGAGAGACAGGAAGGGTTTTAAGAGAAACTGAACTGGTGCTTTGTTTTATTAAAACTGGTTCGCAACAGGCCACTCGAGCGTTCAGATGGCCGCTCGAGCGCATAATAACCCAGGATAAATTTGGCAATTGGACCGACCAAGCGCACAGAGATCTGCTCGAGCAGTAAACTGGCTGAGTTAAACCTGAGGAAGCAAAATATTGAATTTATAGAGAACCACTAAGATCAGCATCTACTTCAGACACGACAAAACAAGATGTAAGAGACGGGCAATAGCTTATCCAAATAGCATAATCTATTATCGATACATGGAAAAATAAAATCATAGAATCCTGCTAAAGAGAGCTTTATATAAGATGAACTGCAAAACGATGAAATGTGATTTCACATAAACAATGATTAGCCGATGAATGATCAATATGCATTAGACATGACTGAAGAATAGTCAAATCACATAATTTGAAGTCAAACCAAGTAAAGTTCCAATGTAAGTTTATTGAAGAAATACGAATGCTTTCCCTCACAAAGAACTGGTTATACATAGAAAAAAAATTGAACCTATTTTATGACAGCTTTCACACTACTACGAACAAAAAAGTAAGGTTCACAAAGGTGGCTATTGGAAATGGCAAATGACACACTAACATGATACATGGCAAATGACACACTAACATGAACGAAAAAGCATAGTTCAAATAGGTAGCCATTTTCATAAGCAAAAAACAATAGCATAATGAGCGACTTTCACACTAGAACAAACGAATAAGCAAGACTTGTCTAGATAGTCATTTCAGAAGCAAAGATTAGAAACACAGTTCAGAGTGAGAGAAAAGCAATGGAAAAATAATGAAATGGGGGTGGTTGTAGATATCAATACCAACAAAGGAATTTTACTATAGAGGTCAATCAAAAAGTAATTTTTCAATCACAACCCAGTGTATGCCACATACATAATTAATCACACATATAATAAACAAAACACAGAAACCATATCACAAAGATTCTCAACACCAAAAACTTTTATAGCTTTCTAACAAAAGATTCTTCAGACAGTATTTTACAATGTTTCAAACAAGATTATCCTTTATGAATGAATTAGAAACCCTTTTTTTAAAATTTAATTTTAACTCAAAATGCCAATCCCAATTGATTTTCTAAGAAACTCAAAATGAAGTGCTTCTAGAGGTTTTGTAAACAAATCAGCCAGTTGTCTTTTAGTATCAATGTATTCAAGCGAGATGATGTTGTTCTCAACTAACTGACGAATGAAGTGATGCCTAATATCTATGTGCTTAGTCCGAGAGTGTTGAACATGATTCTTTGAAATATTAATTACACTCGTATTATCACAGTAGATTATCATAGACTCTTGGACAAGACCATAATCTAAAAAACATTTGTTTCATCCAAAGTAGTTGAGTACAGCAACTGCCAACAGTTATGTACTCAGCCTCAACAGTAGACAAGGAAATAGCATTTTGTTTTTTACTATGCTACGAAACCAAGTTGTTACCAATATAGAAACAATCGCCTGATGTACTTTTTCTTTCATCTGCACAATCAGCCCAATCAGCGTCAGAAAAACCTGCAATGCTTGAGTTAGTATATTTGAAAAATCAAATACCAAACTCAACAGTGAAATTCACAAATCGGATAATTCTTTTAACAGCAGTTAAATGTGATTCCTTATGATTAGCCTGATAACGAGCACAAATACCAACACTGAAAGCAATATTAGGCCTACTAGCCGTGAGATACAAAAGACTCCCTATCATACTTCTGAACATAGTTTGATCGATATTTTCGCCTTTCTCATCTTTTGACAATTTCACATATGTACTCATAGGGGTTCGAATAAGTTTGGTAGTTTTCAATTTAAATCTTTTAACTAGGTTTTTAGCATATTTTGACTGAGAGATAAAAATTCCATTATCAGACTATTTAATCTGTAAACCTAGAAAATAATTGAGTTCACCTACTATACTCATTTCAAACTCCTTTTGCATACATTCAAAAAAAGAGAATGCAAGGGACTCACATGTAGATCCAAGCACAATATCATCAATATAAATTTGTGCAACCAGAATATCGTTCTTATCCATTTTAATGAACAGAGTCTTATTCACACTTTCTCTGATGAAATCATAATTAACCAAGAAGGTGGTTAGACGTTCATACCAAGCCCGGGGAGCTTGTTTCAGACCGTACAAAGCTTTTTTGAGCTCGTAAACTTGATTGGGATATAGTAGATCCTGAAAACCTTTAGGCTGTTCAACATAGGCAACTTCTTTTAATTGATCATTTAAGAAGGCACTTTTTACATCCATTTGATACAATTTAGAATTTAGAAAACTGGCAATAGCAAGAAGAATACGAATAGACTCTAATCTAGTTACAGGAGCAAAGGTTTCATCAAAATCTATTCTTTCTACTTGTGTATACCCTTGTGCCACTAACCTAACCTTATTTCTCACAACAGTTCCTTGTTCATCAGACTTGTTTTTGAAAATCCACTTAGTCCCAATAATATTAACATTTTCAGGTCTAGGAACAAGTTCCCATGCGTCATTTCTGACAAATTGTTCAAGTTCTTCATGCATAGCATTCACCCAACAATCATCAGTCAGGGCCTCTTTAACGTTTTTTGGTTCAATCATGGAAACATAACACAAATGACATACGTGATTTACTTGATCACGCATTTGTCGATGAGTCATCATTGGTTTTGTTACCTCTTCAATCACCAGATCCAGTGGGTGATTTAACTTCACACGTGAGGATGGTTCCAAAGCTGCTTGTTCTTCAAGAGTAGTTTTTTTTTCAGAACTTTCATCCACAGATTGTTTTGGAGAACTCGGTTGAACTGGATCTTCAAGAATCTGAGAAGTCGACTGATCTTCTTCTGGTGTCATTGTCTCTTCAATTGTTCCTGCATCATCAACCACTACATTAGCAGATTCCATAACAATAGAAGTTCGTAAATTGTAAACTCTATAAGCTCAACTATTTAAAGAATAGCCAAGAAATACTCCATCATCACTTTTGGAGTCAAATTTATCCAATTGTTCTCGATCTTTTAGAATGTAACATTTGTTTCCAAAAGTTCTGAAATATTTAATATTAGACTTCTTACCTTTCCGCAACTCATAAGCAGTCTATTTGGTACCCGATTGTAAATACACGCGATTAATGACATAGCATGCGGTATTTACGGCCTCAGCCCAAAATTTGAGAAGAAGATTTTTACCATGAAGTATCACTCTAACCATCTCTTGTACTACTCGATTTTTCTGTTCCACTATACCATTCTGTTGTGGCGTTTTAGGTGCGGAAAACTCGTGTTGAATTCCATGTTCATCGCAAAAAGTTGAGAATTCTGAATTCTTAAATTCCTTACCATGGTTTGATCTTATTTCAGTAATATGCTGATTTTTTTCTTCCTGTTCACTATTTAGTCGAAGACAGAGAGATTTAAAAACAGTAAACGTGTCAGATTTTTCACGCAAAAAATTTACCCAAGTAAATCTAAAAAAGTCATCCACAACAAGAAATATATATTTCTTACTACTTATACTCTCTGTTCTAGTAGGACCCATAAGATCCATATGCATTAATTGCAGAGGATATTGAGTAGCAAGTTGATTTATTTTCTCGTGCAAGACTCTAATTTGTTTACCCACTTGACATGGCCCACACACAACTTTAGTGTTATTACTTAATTTGGGAATGCCTTTGACCAACTCAGAATTTGCAAGCCTGGTAAGTCTTTATAATTAATATGACCTAATCGATGATGCCACAATTTATTTTGGTCAATTTTAGCAGAGTGATATATTTGATTGATTTTTGCCAAAATTTCATAGTAGTTATCAAAGGTTTGAACACCATGAATAACAGTTTTTTTTCTTTTTATCCAAAATCAGACATCCAATTTTAGTAAAATGAACTTCATGGTGTGTATCATACATCTGACTAATACTAAGTAAATTTTCTTTTAGACCATCAACAAGAAGAACATTGTCCAATTTGGGTAGACCTGGAGAATCAATAGAACCTCTCCTAATAATCTTGGATGCGTTGCCATCCCCAAATGTGATAAGTCCTCCATTATATGGATCAATATTTGAGAATAAGGTCTTATCACCTAACATATGACGGGAACACCCACTGTCCAAATACCACATGAAAGAGTTTTGGGCTTTTAAAGCAGTATGAACAACATTGCATCTCAAATCAGATTTTTAAACCCAGATAGCACGGGTTTTAGGAAAAGGTTTAGTTTGAATGCTAGGTTTCTGGCCAAAATAGGGTCTCTGCCAGTTGTCCGCTTGAGTGCTCAGAGGGGCCGCTCGAGCGCGCGACTGCGAGTGATCGTACATATCTCTTTGCCATTTGGCTGTTCGAGTGCTCAGAGAGCCTGCTCGAGCACTCAGTTGGCCGAGATTTTTCTGTTGCAGATTTTTGATTTGATCATGCAGTTTTTTAGTTTTTCTTTCATGCAGATATGTGGTTAGTGATTTCAGTTTTCTGCATACAGGTCTAATGTGTCTAAGAATATCACAAAAATGACAAGTTGGAACAAATTTTTGAAAACTAGTAGATTTAGATAAACCTTTTTGAACAGATTTTCCCGACAAAGAAGTCTTAATTTGAGTAGACTTTTCCACACCCTTGTCCTTACCCATAGATGAGTTGATGGTTTTAACAAAGTTGATTTTATCAGTGGTTTTTTATTCAGTAGTATTTGCCACATATCCTAAACAAGTTCGATCTGTTGTCACTTTTTGCACACTTAAGATTTCATCCAAGCTTAATGAACCTGCATTAAATTTATTTAAAGTTGTATTAGCCGTTGCCCGTTGCCAATTCAGATTCCAGTAGTTGCACTTTTTCTTTACTAATCTCAAACGGAGACTTGAACTTAACAGAATTTTGTAATTCTAACTCGAGTTTAGAAACATTTAATTTGAGCAAATCACAAGATTCAATGAGTTCATTCCTCTATTTGTCATAACTAACTAGTTTCTCGGTCATTTTGGTTTTAAAAATTTTTAATTGAGAAATTAAAGATTAAGACTCAGATAGTTCAGACTTTAAACTAGTATTTTCTTTTTCCATCATTTTAACCTTTAGTGTCAGTTTAATGATAACTTTTTTCATTTTGTAACTTTCTCTATGAAGTTTATCATAAGTCCACTGAATATCTTTTTTATTCCCCTCATCCGATTTAAAACCTAAACCAGAATCATTGTGAGAAGCATGAATATCATGATCAAACAATTCAGACTTACCTGATCCAGTAGAAGCAGCAAAAGCAATGAACTTACCTTTATCATTATCTGTTTCTGACTCGTTTCCACCATCGGATGATTCAATCTCATCTTCCCACGTCACAGTGAACACCTTTTCTTTGTTTTTCAGCTTATTTGGACAGTTCTGTGCAATATGTCCATACTCTTGACGTTTAAAACACTGTATACTCTGGTTCTGAACTTTAGTTTTTTTCTTTTCAAATTTCACCACATTCTTACTTTTGTCTCCAAAATGGCTGAATTTTGATTTAAGGTTAGGTTTTCTATTTAAAACAAAATTTTTTAATTTTTTAACAATAAAAGCCATAACTTCATGATCAATATCAGTTTCATCATCCAAAGAATCTATCTCTACCTTTGAAGTTTTTAAGGCGATGCCTTTTGATTGTTTTGGTTTATGTATAGTAGATTCAAAAGTCTGAAGATTTTCAACCAATTGTTCCACTTTAATAGAATCAATATCTTTACTTTCTTTAATAGCAGTAACTTTTGGTTAAAAACGTTCAGGCAGAGATCATAAGATTTTTTTAACAATACGAGATTCATGAATTTTTTCTCCAAGAATAAAACTAGAATTTACGATATCACTCAACTCAGCATAAAATTCATCAAATGTCTCATGATCTTTCATTCGAAGAGTTTCAAAACTTGTGGTGAGCCTTTGAAGTTTAGAAATTTTGACAGTTGATGTGCCTTCATGTGTAGTTTCAAGGATATTCCATACTTATTTAGCAATTTCACACGTACAGATACGTCTAAATTTTTCAAGTGTGACACCGCTAAAAATAACATTGATAGTCTTACTATTCCAGCCTGCTTCATCTATGTTAGCTCAAAGTGCTTCATTAATTAATTTTGATGATTTTAATATTTCATTTCCTATAAATAAATATCTTTAATTT
>JAOTRH010132889.1:0-14179 GCA_034768845.1 Heliamphora exappendiculata | reverse complement strand
TAATTTTATTTTTTATTACAAAATATTTTAATTAAAACCGAATATTCGAATTAATTAAATTAACAAGATAAATAAAATTAATAATTATTATACACACAATTAATAAAAATAAATAAATAGAAAATAAATATAAAATCTAATTTTCCGATTGAAATTCTATAAAATTTCAGTATCATTTTAAGATAGGCTTCCAGTTATATCAGGAAACCACTTTTTCATCCAAATTTCTGAATAATTGGATTGCACTGTTTGGGATAGGCTTCAAACCCGGCGCCGGCTAGCTTTTTGTTTGGAAACCGCAACTGTTTGTATTTTAGCCGCCTCTTGCGTGTGGAAAAACAGCTTTCTTGCTTGGGAATTAAAAACCACTGTTTGGACTCCTGGAATTTCGCCGAAGCATGATGCGGTTTTCAGATGCACTGCTGGCTGGTTTTTAATTGCTTTTTGGAGAACAAAAAATAACGCTGCACCAAACAGTTTGATTGGGAACCGGCGCTGTTAGCGCCACTGTGCTTGGCGCTTGGGAATTGCTCCGTTTGGTGATTGGGCGTTTGGAATTGCTGCTGTTTGCTCCTGGAAAATAGCCGGGTTTGCTTTTGTTTTCATGAGAAAAATCAGCGCCTCTCTTGCCCCACTGTTGTTGAATCCGGCTATTTGCAAACAGTGCACTGGAATGGTGCGCCTATAGGCACTGTTTGGTGGAAAAACCACAGTTTTGTTTCATGAAACCGGCGCCACTGTTGCGCAGGGCTGATTTGCTTCTTTCTTTTCCTTTTTTTTATTTAATCTCAAAAAAATAAAGGAGAGAAAAAAACTTAATCTACGCCGCCGGTTGCCGCCGCTAACCACCACAGTTTCTTTCATACTTGCTCTTATTATTTCTTTCTAATAAATTAGGAAAAAAAAACTTAAAGAACATAAAATATTTAACATTAAAACCTATGTCCCGTAGGCTCACATTCGATCTAAAAATAATTAATCTAACACGGTCAACCCCCGTGGTTAAAAAAAAATTAATTAAATCATCATCCACGTATTCAATCAAATATGAAAATAAATAATGATCATAAAACCGGGATTAGAACACCTGCAAAACAAAGTTAGCACAGTTCTAAATCTACCCGGCTCCAATAACCGTTAACAAAAAAAAAACAGCTCTGATACCAATTTATTGGAGGAAAAAACTGCCAAGATCATCGTCTTTGTAAAATGATTTTCGGTAAAAAAATTAACTAGATAGGTAAACGCCAAAACGGGCTCCAAATAAAAATTTTGACGTCGAACGATCAAAAATAAACTCGTGCAACCAAAGTTAATTTAGAAAAATACCTCTTGTAGATCTAATCTTCAACTACGACTTGATTCCGAGTTAAAACTCCAGTCAGATCTTCTACTGTATTTTCTTACGCAATCCTCGAACGTAATGTAGGTTACGATCCTCCGAGAACTTGTACCGGCAGAATTTTGATATATTTTTTAAGTCTTAAAAGACAAAAATAATATATTAATAATAATATATGAGATATGATCTATCTGATATATGATATATCAATCTCAATATACGATATATCAATCTCAATATACTTCAGCCTACCCGCATATATATAGGGCTACAACAGGGACCTGGGGAGTAATTATGATTTAGACTTTCAGTGGAACACAGATACCTACGAGCGGCTTTTGTAATTATGGAAAGACGCAGCGATTTCTGCAATTTCTATAAAATACTGATTTACAGTTCACACCACTAAAGAACTGTAATTGCACTCTGACCCATAATTTCAAAACCTTCTTAAATTGAGCTCCTGTTATTAAATACTTACCATTTCTCTCACGTTAAGATGTTTGATACCCGCCAATTAAATTTAATTACTGACAATTTAATTTAATCGGCATCTTGATATTCTTTAAACTCTTTCGCTTAACTTATTTGACTGCCGAATAATTAAATTCACCTGTAGGGTTTGACCCAGTCAAAACTTATAAGCATCCTTAAGGGGGTATCGTCAATTTCGATCATCGGGACGTAGATTTCGTCAATAATTAATATTTATCATATAAATAATACTGCTATCCAACTCATCGGGAATATAGACCCATATAAGATCGCACATTCTAATTAATCAAAATAATGAATATTAAATATATACAAATCAACAATTATCTTAGGATTAAGAGAATAAGTACTCTTCATAATAATCTTGTGATGTGAATTAATTTATATAGTAAGTGGTCAGTACTAAATTAATTATCCTAAATGTCCCGTTTAATACACACAAAGTGTACTGGCACAGAGAGTCGGAACAATAGACGACGCTATTACCTGTTCCCCGTAACCAACATAGGCCTACTAAAACTCTGTGCTACAGTCGTGCCGATGGTATGCCTATTTTTATCTAAACTGTGAACATAAAACTTATGTTTTACAAGAACCTAAAATCTAGTTTTTTGTGTGTAAGCCGTATTCTACACACCAGATTAAATACTATATAGAGTATCGAACATCTATGTATAACAAAGAAATGATATACATACATTGCTCATAAAGATTCTCATAAAATGAAAAACTAATTTTATTAAAATAAAATTAAATACTAAAAATATGATTTTCAGTATACCAACCCTAACATGTAGGACTTTTGAAGGAACACTCCAAAAGGTAGCAACGAATGCCTCGAATTCTATTATATTCATCAACTATGATAATACCATTTTCCCCATAATAAACTCTTATACATCACTGGCAGCATAAACAAATTTTCTTGGATAGTGACGCTTCAATCAACATGATGTCAAGAAAGACATTAAAAAAGATAGGAATTCCATGGAGTGGTAAATCAACCAATAACCATCACTAGATTTGGAGAGGAGCGAAAGACAACTTTAAGATATGTCACAGTAAACCTAACACTGCAGGGCATCTATATGCCCATAAAATTCCACATCATCGATGCGGACACGAGTTACCATGTGATCCTGGACAGATCTTGGATGCACAAGTATGAAACAGTACCCTCCAATTAACATCAGTGTGTAAAATGTCGATGGCAAGGAAAGGAAGTCACTATCGGAGCCTATCAAAAACCCTTCCATCGGGAAAAAGTGTATTTAGCTAATGCAGTATACTTCGATGAAATCTTAGAAAAGAGGGCCATGACTAAAAAGTTAGTGACTATAAAGATACCGAAGTGGGGAAGCTCGGACAAAGAAGTGGCAGAGAAAGGGCCAACGAGCGAAAGCAAAATCTTTGTACAAGAACCACCTCCGAAGCTAGTCAAAGTGAGAGAAGGGGAAAGATGATCTATTACTTATGAAGGCACGCAGGATTGGTCGCCACTTTCCAAGCAACTAACCCTGAAACCCTAGAGGTCATTTCACCACAACTAGTGCCTAATTGTATGTAAGACAGACCTTGATCACAATAGGAACCCCTGGAAGAAATCAACTTGAGCCTAAGCAAGGGATCACGAAAACCAGTGTATGTGGGTAGCTTACTGTCATCGAAAATCAAGAAGGTTCTGATCGAGCTACCAAAACAATACTCCAATGTCTTCAATGGAACTATGAGGAGATGCTAGGATTTGACAAAAAACTAGTAGCACATCATTTGGATGTGTTTTCAGATTCTTGACCAATAAAGCAAGTAGGGCACAAGTACCATCTAGAGTTAGAAGAAAAGATCAAGTTAGAGATCGAGAAACTATAGAGAGCAAACTTTATATAGCATATGCAATACCCGATGTGGTTAACAAACATAGTGCCAGTGAAGAAAAAAATGTATAGATTCGTATACGTGTCGACTTTAGAGATCTAAACAAAACCTGCCCAAAAGATGAGTTTCCTCTGCTAATGACACATTAGTAGATGCTACTTCGAGGCATGAGATGTTCTCTTTCATGGATGGGTTCAGTGGTTATAATCAAATCAAAATGGTACAAGACGCTACAGAGAAAACAACATTCCACACACCGGTAAGGAACTTCAATTATATCATTATGTCTTTTGGATTGAAGAACACTAAGCAATATTCCATGATATGTTGCACCGAATAGTAGAAGACTACGTTGATGACCTAGAGGTGAAATCAAAGAAACGATAAGATCATCTAGCCGATCTAGAGATAGTGTTTAAAAGGTGCAAAAAAATCAAGATAAGGATGAACCTGCTAAAATGTGCATTCGAGGTGATTTAGTTGTAATATTTTTGGGATTTCTGGTACATCGACACGGGATTGTGGCAGACAGCAAAACAGGTTAATTATATACAAGAGATGCCTTCTCCTGATCTCAAAAGTCATTGAAAGAATTCATAGGAAAAATATCGTACCTACGATGCTTCATCCCTACATTAGTAGAAATAACGTTTTCCTTTTTTGAACTCCTTAGAGGAAAAATATCGTACCGACGATGCTTCATCCCTACATTAGCTGAAATAACGTTTCCCTTTTCTGAACTCCTCAAAGGAAATGTTGAGTTTGAATGGATATATGAACACCAGCAGGCTTTCCATAGAGTGAAAGAAGCTATGAATTTTCCTCATATTAAGATAGCACCACAGCCCAAGAAGCCACTTATATTGTATTTGACATCCACCATAAGATCCATCGGAGCCTTGTAAGTATAGGAAATCAAGGGAGTTGAGCGACCAATTTATTTTATCAGTAAGAAGACACGTGGGCCAGAGGAGAGGTATACCCCATTCGAAAGATACTGCTTAGCACTGGTATTCACAGCGCAGAAGTTGAGGCAATACTTCCTAGCACACCGGATAGAGATAGTAACCAGATGTGTATAGATTAAATTTTTGTTAAGTAAACTAGTGCAAACAAAACGAGCAGTCACATGGATACTAGCCCTTGCAAAAATTTAACATAACACGTACGATGTCTAAGGCAATCAAGTGCTAAGTACTAGTCGATCTACTAACATAACTCCCTGAACGAGTCATTGAACTAGTTATTGAGGAATTACCTAAAGAAGTGTGTGAGGCGGTCCTTACCAAGGGTTCGAACGAGCAATGGGTCTTACGGTTCGACGGGGCTGCAGCAAGCAGTATTGGTGGGGCAAGAGTTGTCCAAGAACATCAAGAGTTAGGAAGGAGGATTGACCTAGCATACAAACTCCAATTCAAGCCTTCAAATAATGAAGCTGAGTACGAAGCACTCATTATGAGCCTACTAGCCGCATAATAAATGGGGTTCAGGCGACTGAAGATACAAGGGGATTCAAGTTTGGTGGTGAAACAGTCAACAGGTGAATTTGGCATAAAGGAAGCTGTCCTGGAAAAATATAGAACCATGGTACAAAAATTGCTCAAGAAATTCAAGGAAGTCAAATTTGAGCATCTCCCAAGGTTAACCAATGCTAACCACACTGGGGACAAAACTGAAGTTCTCTAATGACTCTATAACCATCACAATAAGAAGGAAGGATGAACTAGCTACTCTCCTTGAAAAGTACCTAAGCCCGCCCCTAGAAGATTAACGATCTTCAATTATCAGTCAGTTATAAACAAGCCGAGGAGCTCTACCTATGACCAAGCCAGCCCAGATCGTACTGATCAAAGGTGAATAGTATTACAGCACAATTAGTGGATTATTAGCCAGATGTATAGATAAAGAGGAAGAAAGGTGGAAACTGCACCACATTCACGAGCAAACCTGTGGAGAAGCTGACGTCAGCCTTTATAGAAGGATCCAGAGGCAGTGATACTACTGGCAAGAAATGTTGAAAGATGTGGCTCAGCTACAAGGAGAATACTTGCGATGTTAAGCAGTGACCATCCGAGATGAATGTTCCCACAATGAAATAACATCTGACTGGAGGACTCCGAATCTAGACAACCCTTGAGAAAGAGCACTCCCACCAGACTCAGTAGCAGCAGCATAGCTTAGGAAGTAGTCAGCAAGGTTCTTCATCAAACAAGGACAGCTATTTCAAAGAAGCCTAGAAGGAAATACACTATGTTATGTACCATCTATGAGGTGGATGAAATATTAGACCAAGCCCACCAAGGAGAGCACTAAGGAGGAACTTAGATTTACGAGCAACTGTTCTACCTAGGGTATTACTGGCCAACAATGGAGACAGATGCAAAAAATTATGCAAAACAATGTCAGGCTTGCCAAAAACACTAGGACATGATTCATGCACCTATAGTTGACCTATAGAGTTTAAGGACCCCTTGGGCTTTCCACACATAGGCCATAGACCTTATTTGGGCTGATACACCCCCACGTGAGAGGGCATCAATGGATTATCGTGGCAACGAAAGTGTTTACTAAGTGGGTTGAGGCTATACCCATGAAGAAAGCTATAGCAGATACAATGGCCAACTTTATCAAAGAGCACATCATATGTAGGTTTAGAATTCTCTAAATGGTTTTGTTAGATAATAGAACGCCGTTTGTTAACAACCAGGTTCAATAGTTACTCAAGTCGTACCAAATAAAGCATCATTAGTCGTTACCCTAAGGAAAACGAACAAGTTGAGGCAACGAATAAGACCCTGATCAAGGTAACTGGAAAAATGATGGAAGAGAATGGAATAGCATGGCTAAACCACCTCCCAGTAGCAATATGGGCTTATTGCACTATACAAAGGTCTTTCACCGTGGCATTGTCCTATTCACTGGTAATATACCAGTAGAGCTCGTAGTACACTACGTTAGGATGGCCTTGGCTATAAGATGGGACCCACAACAAAAATTAGCAGACTTTGAGGTAATTAAAGAAAGAAGAGACATGGCCAACATAAATCTAGACAAAACACAACAATCCAGGGTATACAACAAGAAAGTACAAAAATAGGAATTCAAGGAAAGTGACCTGGTTTGGAAGTTAGTCGATCCCATTATGAAAGGGCAACCAATGCCTAAGTTCTTCCCCAAATGGGAAGGACTCTTTGAAGTTGACCAAGAAAATAATATTGGGTATTACAAGTTTGTAAGGATGAGCGATGGCTTTAGAAATTGACCAATTAATGTCAAATTCATTAAAAAGTTTTATGCATCAAAAGTGCGATAAATAACAAGAGCTTATCAAACTTGTCTTTTTTTCATTCATCAAAAGTGTTTACAAAAAATTCATCAAAAACTTATCATTTACATTTACATCCGAGGGGAGATGGGAATAATGGGAAGCGGCTGGAGACAGATTTCTCTTTAGCTCTTGTTGTTCATGAACGAGCTTTGACTTTGCCTTAACTAGTCTTTAGGTCTGAGACTTGATGGACAATTATGCCCACAGAGATCTTGTTCTCCCGAGCATGAGTAAGAGTTCGAGAGTGCGATATTAAGGCCCGAGCAAAAGCTAGTCTGTATATAGCCACGAAATATTGAGTTTGATGAGTTTGAGGTCATCAATGCTAAGAAGAGCAGAATCTAGAGTAGCTTGGTCCAACTCGCTGATAGTGAAGTTAAATAGTTGTCAGATCAGAGAGCTCAAAGTGTGAAGTGTCAAGTTTGGCAGAACAGGGCCTCGAAGGCCAAACTTGCTGAAGATGCCTAGAGGACATGCCTAAGTAGCTTCCAGAGTGGCTGCATCCTCCGGACTAACTCGGTGTCCTACGAAAATGCTAAGGGTCTTCTCAAGAAGGCAAGGATCAGCTATAGGTCTTGGTTGGGCATCAAAATAGCATTCACCTAAGCAGCTACGTCCGAGTTGATCTCCTTGGTACCCATTCGTCTCACGGAAGCAACACCAGCGTAGGACTCCTTGACTTTTAAAAGGTGGAAGTTCGTTAAGTAGTTAAGATTCTCAATAGGAGGTAGTTGAGCTGCATATAAGACCTTCGTGTAAATCCTGATCTATGGAGGCATGCCCTTAACAGCCTCGTTAATCGAGGTGTCAAAGCTAGACTCAATGAGAGGGGAGTCTCATCAAGATGGGAAAGCAAAGACACATAAGGTTCTCCCCATCGAAGAACTGGTCAAGCCATACTGAAGTTCAACCGCCTCGATCACTGGAGCAGTAGATACCTTCTGATGTATAAGGGCTAGTTAATGGATGAGAAGATTGTCTTTCGAGTCACTGTACTGAGTGAGTGAGGCAGGCATAGGAGCTAAAGCGTAAGAAGAAGGTCCAAGCAGCCCCTACACACAAGAGGCAAAATAATAAGTTAGAAGATAGAAAGAAGTTTCAAAGATTAAAAAAATCTCTAATAAGCTTACTTGACGAAGGCGTTTAAGATGAGGAGTAGCCTCTTCTTCTTCATAAGCAACGTAAGATGGTGTAGAGCTAGAGGACCAGACTTACATCATAGAGTGAGTTACTCGCCCCTCAACATCCCGCAATAGCTCGGTTCGAACAACATTTCCAATGGGGATAACCCCTGACTTGGCGGGCAGAACTGAGCATCTGTTTTGAGTAAATCGAGGACAATTCTTTCCCAATAGCAAGCACAAAGTGATCGCTTTAAGAAGGGGATGCGGTTGGTCCATCAAAGCCAGGGTATTAAGAAATTAGTAAAGGAATCCAAATTATGCCTCTAATATACGGCCCAAAGAGGGCAGTTCGTTAGAGGAAATGGGAAAAGGCGTAATGAGAGTCCCTTATAAGAAAGGTTTGAAGCTCTCTAGAAAAGATCATTTCTCGAATGGATGCAAAGGAAACCCTTGATCATAACCAAACTGGCTAGCAACTCGATTAGGGCAGTAAAAGGCTGATCCAGTACCCTCCTTGGTGAAAAAAGGAAAGGAGCTAAGAAGAACCGTCGAGAGAATTGTAAGGTTAAGTCCCTGAAAAGATGCGGCTAATTCGAGTTGCAAGAGCAGAGGAGAGTCAAAATACCAGTGTGGGACATAAGGACGTGCTTCAAGACCTGTAGGGTCCAACAAGAAAGGCATGAGGTCTTTGGCAATGCTCTAACCATCCTAGCATAATCAGAGGACTGGTGCACTCAAACTTGTCGGTGACGACTTGGTCGTTAGCTCCAATTGTTTAAACCATTTTAGTGCGAGGAAGAGACGAGCATGAGGAGTGAAGCCAGGAAAATGCTCATATAAAATAGCCTAAAGAAAATAAGTTGCAAGAATGGTGGCGATGTCATGTCTGCCCACAGAACGCTCCATCTTGATCTTTATCAAGTCTAGTCGTCGATATAGAGTGCCAAGGAATAAGGTAGCTAGAGGGACTTGCTCACCTCGAGCTAAATGCACCGCCAAAGGTAAGCCTGAGGCTCACACTATTAACAGGGTTCCCAAGAATAAAGTAGATGGATACGAAAAAGAGATGAATACATAAAGGAAGAGATTCCCCACGTTGTCGTGAAATTCCACTCAATCACCATTAACATTCTTCGATTGGATGTCCTTGAAGAAGCAGTGGATCCAAAAAGCATAGGTCAATTTACTCAATGGACGATGGTTGGGGAAAGGACGACCATCATCATCAAATTGACTCCTATAGTTGTCGATTTGAGTTAGGAAGGCTTATAACTCGAACACCATGGCACTATCAGCATCTGACATATGATTATGGTCAAAGATAGCGTGACCGCAAAATTCGACATGCAAAAGGATGTAAAAATCCTCAAGGGTTAGGTCCACTTGCCCAAGGGAGTGATGAACGTACGCAAATCAGAGCTCCTATGAAATATAAGGGTATCCTAGCTAGATGTGCTCTGACGTAGGTGGAATGTCTGGGAGATAAGAACAGTAGGGAGTATTTCAGAGCATTCCAAGAGATTTCAATGGGTCTGATTGTGGATTACCTCATCGACCCATTCGAACAAGCCAAATGGGGTCTTAAACCACATGAAGGAATAAGGATAGCCCCTTTGCTCAATCTGGAAAGGAATAACATATGAAGGAGTAATCAGTTTGAGAGAGAAGGGGATTCTAGAGGCATTACACTCAGTAATTGCCAGAAAAGATCACCTTTTCCACCGAGAAATGGGTCTATACATCACTCGCATTAGGGAACAGCAAATCGAGCCTCTAGATAGGCCCTATGATCGCCAATATTCATGTTGGCATAGGAACAAGTAATACGACCAACCATTGAGTAGTGCAAGAGTGAGAAGGACCGAGTGAAATACACAAATGACAAATGAGTGCAAAAGAGAACGAATGAGATCAACAGAGGAAAGTGGGGTTAGACGTCTGAGGAAGGATTTAAAAAATTAGAAAAAGGCTTTTCAGTTGTCAGTATTTAGTGTGCTTACATGTGGGTGAGAGAAAGATGAGGAGTCACGTGTATAAAAGGCAATAGTGCATGTGCACAACCAAGTGTGTAGGCAAAACACACCTCGAGGGATTGAACCGTCAGACAAGACTCGCACGTTTGCAGGGGGTAAAATGTATATGGTCAAAAAATAATAAGTGAGTCACTCATGCGAGTAACTCGATCGAGTTAAGAGTTGAATAACCAGGAGAAATGCTCGAAACTTAAACAATAAGAACTTATCAAAAATCAACTCAAGGTTCGAGCTAGATACGGTGACCAAGCCACTCAGATGATTGGCTCAATTGAGATGATGGTAAGAGAATAAGAAAAAAAATTGATGAGAAATGTAATAAATAGAACACAACGACACCCTTTAAATCTCCTCGCGCGAATAGAGTTGCTTGGGGGCAATAATCGAGTAGCTCGCGTAAAACATGAGAGCCACTCTAGGGAATCCGATCACATCTAATAAATTATTTGACTCGAATGAACAATCATCCTAGGTACCTGACCCTACAGCCATTCGGGTGACTAGGAGTCACTTAAGTTACTTGAAGAGCAATTCCGATTAATTAAAGGGATATTACTATCCGTAGAAAGACACGAGAAGCATGAGCAAAATGAGCAACTCAACCAGCTCGAGTTACTCGAGTAGCTCGAGTGACTCGAGTAACTTAAGCAACCTAACATGGGTTGCCCAACCTAATCCCTGACCGTCTCCATCTTTTGACTATATGAATACTAGACATAGCATGGACTATGTGGACGAGGCATGCGCATAGCACAAACTATGTGACTATAGCACAGACTGTACATGTGGTTATAGCACATGCTATATTATGATAACAATAGCACAGACTATATGGCCAAGCGTTGACTATGTAGACGAGATAATATAGCACGGACTATATGGATAAAGGTTGCACAGAGAATCAACGAGACATCCCAAAGACAATGAATGTAGAAAATAGTAATACACTAAGTTTATACATGGGACGTTGGGAAACATGTGCTTTGATGGCTAAGGAAATGATTATGATAAACTGTGAGACACCATGGGCCTGTTAGGGTTGATATATTAAAAATCACATTTTTAGTATTTAATCTTATTTTTTAATAAAATTAATTTTTTATTTTATGAGAATCTTTATGAGCAATGCATGTGTGTTATTTTTTTAATGTTATGCATGGATGTTCGATATTCTGTATAGTATTTAATCTGGTATGTAGAGTACGTCTTGCACACAGAAGATCAGATTTTAGGTTTTTACAGGATATAGGTTTTATGTTCACATTTTAGATAAAAATGGATATACCATCGGTACGACTGTAGTACAGAGTTTTAGTAGACCTGTCTTGGTTACGAGGAACAAATAATAGTGTCGTCTATTGTTTTGACTCTCTGTGCCAGTACACTTTATGTGTATTGAACATGGCATTTGGGATAATTAATTTTATACTTACTATATAAATTAATTTACAACCCAAGGTTATTATGAATAGTGATTATCCTCTTAATTCTGAAATAATTATTAATTTTCGTATATTTAATATTCATTATTTTGATTCATTAGAGAGTGCAATCTTATATGGGTCTATATTCTTGATGAATTGGATAGCTGTATTATTTATATGACGAATATTAATTGTTGACGAAATTCACGTCCCGAAAGATCGGAATTGACGATACCCCCTGAAGAAAGCTTATAAGTTTTGACCGGGCCAAACCCTGCAGGTGAATTTAATTATCTGGCGGTCAAATAAGCTAAGCGAAATGGCTTAAGGAATATCAAGATACTGATTAAATTAAATTGTCAGTAATTAAATTTAATTGGTGGGTATCGAGAATCTTAATGTGGGGAGAAATGATAAGCATTTAATAGCAGGAGCTCAATGCTATATAGTCTTGAGATTATGATTAGAGTGCAATTATAACTCTTTAGTGGTGTGAGCTGTAAGTCAGTGTTTTATGAAAATTACAAAAACTGCTGCTGATTTTTCGTAATTGCAGATACGGCTATGAGGCTTGCTTAATTGTAAAAATCGCTGATACGTGTCTATGTTTCACTGGAAGTCTTACTCATAATTACTCCCTAGGTCCCTGTTGTAGCCTTATATATATGCAAGTAGGCTAAACCAGTTTCATAACTTGTCTTCTAAGACTAATGTTGTCTTGGTTCTGCTGGTAGGAATTCTCAGAGAATTATAGTCCATACTATATCCGAAAATCGCATAAAAGAATACAGTAGAAGATCTAACAGGAGTTTTAACTCGGATTCAAATCGTAGTTGAAGATTCGACTGGTAAAAATGTATTCTTCTAAATTAATTTCAGATGTACGGATTTTATTTTGATCGTTCGCCATCAAAAGTTTTATCTGAAGCCCATTTTAGTGATTGCCCGTCTAGTTAATTTTTTTCGTTAATTATTTGCAAAAATAAAGATATTGACAGTCTTACCTCCAACAATTGGTATTAGAGTTTTTTATTTTTTATTTTAAGTTATCGGGGCTGGATAATTTTAGAACTGTTGCTAACTTTATTTTGCAGGCATTTTAATCCCGATTTTATGATCGTCATTTATTTTTTTATATTTGATTGAATAGTGTGAATGATGATAATTTTTTTAATCACGGGGGTTGATGGTGATAAATTAAATGTGAGCCTTCGGAACATAAGTTCGATGTAATAGCTAGTTTTATATTTTTAAATATCTATTTAGATTATTTAAGAACAAGTTGAATATGTCTAAAAACACAAAGAACGAATGCGGCACCGGAGGTGGCTCGGGTTTTAACGAGTCACAGATCGCGGTAAGTTTTTAATAATTTTAAACGATTTTTTCTGGTGAGTATTTCTGTAGTATTTATATATAAAAAATAGCATAAAAATAAGTCAAAAATAGCATAAAAAATCATAAAAATAGCCCGATTTCGGCAGCTTTGCCAATGGCGGTTCGGCGACAATTTTTATGATTTTTGGGCCATTTTTGGGACTATTTTTTGAGAAGTTTTTTATACATAAAATAGCAATAAAAGATACCTAAAAATACTGTCAAAAATCAAAAAAATGGGCCAAATCGTGCATTAAAAAAGAAAAAAACAGCAGCATTTTTTTTTGCTACGATGGCGCTATAGCAACAATTTTCAGGCAGTTTTTTGGTCATTTTTTGAGCTATTTTTTGGTATTATTTTTTATAGAAGATTTTTCTTTTCAAGATCTTTTCAATGATATAAAATATGTCAATAACGGAGTTTGGATGAGGTTAGAACATCCTTGGGAAGCTGGCGGTTAAAGGCGGCGGCGGTGCTGGGTGCAGCGGTAGCAACTTTGGGCAGTATTTTTGGCAATTTTCTGGGCTATTTTTTAGCAGTTTTTTTCATACAAAAATAATACTTTTTGAGAGCTTTCTTTTGATATAAAGTACGTAAAAAACTGAGTTTGGAAAGAGGTCGAAAAATTCTTGGGAAGTTGGCTCACAGTGCTGTTGCGGACAGTAGCATTTTCTAAGGTTCGGACAGTTTGTTCGGCCATTTTCTAGCAGTTTTCTAGCAAATTTTTTGACAGAAAAATCCCACTTTGTAATAGCTTTCCAACAATACAAAACTCGTTGAAAACGGAGGCCGGATGAGGCGGCAGGAGCTGCCTAAAGGCAGCGGCAAAGCGGCGCCGACGGTGGCTAGTGGTGGTCTGGCAATTTTTCTCTCTCTCGGTGTTGCTTTGTGTTAATTTTTTGATGTATACGAGACTGATATGATATATCAGTAGATATCATATAGAATCAAGAAAACCTAATGCAATCAGGACACTGAATCAAAGGCGAATAGGAATTGAAACCGCTGATTCTCTTAGGGAGACTGAAACACTTTAATATTTCACTTGGATCATAAAACTGAAATATATATGCATATCATGTTTTTATATATATACTGCGTGAATGATTGCATATCTGTTTTATTTATCTTGTTAATTTAATTAATTCAAAATTTTGATTTTAATTAAAATATTTTGTAA